>JAVJIF010031878.1:0-101914 GCA_038442645.1 Agave tequilana | reverse complement strand
GGCGAACCACGCCATCAAATAAGTGTATGGCAGGCCTATTCTGGGGTTTGGTCTGTCGCAGGGCAAAATAGTCCCCTTTCCCCGCTTCGTCGTTGGTGGCCTACAGAAAGCCTCCGTCAATGCGCGAAGGCCTCTCTGAATACAGCTCACCATGGCTGGAAGGAGTCCAAGGGAACGACCATGGGACTAGACGAACGGCAGGCAACAAGACAGTCAGATGAATGACGTCGCCCGATGAAGATGGCACACACATCTCTTCAACCAGACCGTCAAGAATCCAGCCAGAAGTGCCTTCCGGGACGTTGGCCGACGAGCCTGGTGGTGAAAACTCTGAAGAATATCACCTTTCTCATAGGGGCCGTCATCTTCTTCCAGAATTAGATCCCCTTGAGAATGCTCTTGCATCCGGCGAAAGATGTCTTCATCAGCAACTCCACAATGAGCCACTTCAGGAGTATTTTCCATGTCAGGGAACAAATAATTTTCCCCAGCTCTTCAAACTGCATGAAGCTCCCTTATTGCTCCCATGTAACTGGAACAAATGTACAAGTGGCACATTAACTCCCGGTAGGTCTCAAACAAGGCGGGCTCCTACTTCTCCAGAAGTGCCAATTCCGCCTCGCATGGGAAATATTCTTCGTATGGGAGGATCCCAAAGGCAGAGCAGAGACTTCCCACATCTCGTGCAGAGCCATACCCAATTCGCCAACAGAGGTGAAGAAGGTCCCTGTAGCTGGACAGTATAACTCAAAGATGGCGTAGAAGTTCGCTACACTCATCTGAATGCCATAATAGGTTGCCCTGACGGCCTCATAAAGACCCAGCCTCTCCAAATCCTCCTCAAAATGAGCAAGGACATATAAGGTCAAGTCCCTCCACCATGCCTTGGGAGGGTGAATCCACCCTGGAGTCCTGAAATCAGTAACCGGATAGTTGCCATGAACCTTAAAGAATTGATTCCCAAAGGTCTGAGCCATCGCAGGATTTTCTCCCACTGGGATGTCTGGGAGTACATTCCCAGGGTGGAGACCCATTATGCAGCGAGGAGGCCCTGCTCTTGTATACCGGGCGAGGGAATTATCAACTTCCCTACGTGAACGGATTCATTCAGTAGTCCAACTCACTTGCCACTGCATCTTCCGAGCCCTCGTCACGCATTGAAATAAGGACAAGGGAAAATGCCACTTGCTAGATAGGAGATAGAACTTCTCACCATCTAATTTGAAATCCACTGCCCCTCTCCGGCTAGCAGCTGGCGATCATGGTCTGGCGCTGCATCTCCGAACATGAAGCCGGGCTTCCGATAGATTCGTCTGTCAGAATCTTCAAGGGGAGCAGTAGTTAAGATGCTCCTCATGGTGCGTTGATCCCCACCATGAATGAGTGTATCCCGAGCAGGAGAGCTTCGCTCGCTGAACATCGAAGCCTGCCCTTGAAAACTGCAAGCTGACATTGCATCTAGCCCCCTGGCTGTGCCAAAGCGACTGTTCAAAGGACCAGGAGTATAGTGCACTGCAAGAATAAAGAGAAACTATGATTAGTTTATCAGCCAAATAAAAGCTAAGGCAAGAATGCAACTTTTGTTAAGGCATAGCCTCGCTCTCCGAGCGAAGCTGGCCTAATAATAGCTTCGCCCCGAAGCTTAGCTTAGCAGTTGCAACGTAACTCCGCACTCCACACGAAGGCAGGATGCAGGAAAATGTCATAGTGTTAGCTTCGCTCTGGAAGCTTAGCTTCGAACAACAGAATGCGACAAAGCCCCAGGGGCTAACTTCGTCAGAAAGGTGTTATTGCCTAAAGACTATTTTAAGGGCATTAAGGTCCTTTTTAATTACACTCCAAAGGCTAGCTTCGCACCCTATCATTCAATAGGATGTGAACCGCCTAAGGGATAGCTTCGCCTGGAAGCTTGAAGAAGAGACCCTTCGGTTCTGAGATTCCCAATCAAGAAATCAAAGGAAATTCAGGGAATTGAACTCCCTAAGATTATCAGATCATAATTGATCATTCTGGATTCATCAAAAGATAGCCAGAAACTGGCTTTAAAAGAGAGATGGCAATCTCTGATCAAAAGGGAAAGATCTCTACCGGCAATCGGTCATTCAATGACTGGAGGAGGAGAAGGACCCTCTGTCGTAGAGGTTGCGACCTCTTTTCCCGCTCGTCTCTTGAGAGCCATTGAAGAACATAGGAGGTTCTTGGATTCTCAAGTAAAGAAGAAAGAAGAAGAAAAGAGTCAAGTGCTCTGGAAATTTCAATTTCAAAGAGAAGTGATGACCCTCTCTCTCAGCCCGATCAGGCTTTTATAGGCTGATGATCGCCTAATATGACGCCTCAAAAAGAGCATAGGCTGTCATTTCAAATTAATTTGAAACGGCGCCTAAAGCGCTTTCCCGAGAAGCCCTGATTCAGCCCCACTAAGGGCTAACTCCGCCACGAGTCAAGTGCTGACTTAGCGCGACGTATCGATAACTTCGCCGAAAAGCATGCCTTAGCTCCGCTAAAAGCACAGCCCGAGTTTCACAGAGAATTCATGCTAGCTTCGCTGGAAGCTCGTTCCTGATTCAGATAGGATTCTGTCTTTAACTTCGCATGAAGTCTAGCTCCGCCGTACCAATTCAAGTGTTCTCAAATCAAAAAGAAGGCGAAGCAAAACAGATAAGTAGAACTGAACTTTATTGATTTAAAAGGGAAGGTACATTGAAACTACTACATCAAGGTTGTGTTTCGTACAATAGAATCATTTTGCTCAAAAGGCATACAAGTGGTCCTATCTACTTCCAAGCCTAACCAACTGGACACGAAAGGCCTTCCTCCTGCACAAGGCTGTAATCCTTCGCATAATGGTAGATTTTGCCATCAAGGAGCTGGATCTTCTTTGATCAAAATTAGAAAAGGACCGATTGCCACCAGAAGGCTGGATCTTCTTTGATGAAAATTGGCAATGGAAGGATTCGAGACCTTACAGGTGACGTCCGCTTTCCCGAAGTGGATCATCTCGGATAAGCGGCTACCAGCCTCGCCTCGAAGTGGATTATCTCGGATTAGCGACTGCCAACCTCTCTGGGAACACACATCAGCTGCCCCAGTTTGTTCCTCCTGCTTAGGATTTAAAGTTTCAACTGGAAAAGTAAGAGGCAACTTTCTGGTCTCTTTCATCAAAACAAAAGATTGGCGAACATAGCTCATTGCAATGCAAACTGAAACAAGTTAGCAGTAAGTCAAAGGAAAAGCTGCAAAAGTGAAATACTAAGTCAAATTCTTTAGGGCGAATTTATATCCGATTCAGTTGCCGTTTAACAATGGATTCCAGTTTCAGTTAAGCAGAGTATAGCCTCGCTTGCACAATGATGATGGGCTAGCTCAGCATAAGTCAAGTCCTAGCCTCGCTTATATGGCTAAGCCAGACTGATCCTGAGGGACGCAGTCTTGACCCCACCTATATGGCAAGACTGGCTCAACTTTGAAGAGACTAAGTCCTAAGTTTTGCCTGTGTGGCGAACTTAGCAAGTAAGCATGCAATGATCATTCTTTGTTCAAAAGATAGCTTCGCCGGGTAGCTGGGAAACAGGGCTGAAACCCTTCTCTGCAGATCAGTCAGATACAAAATGAAGAGCAAGGAAAATCAATCCCTGAGGCAGCTGTTAAAGCTAATTAAGGGAGATAAACTTCCTAAAATATGTTATCAGTTCATTGGTAAAGTCTCTGGATGACCGAGACTCACCGGTTCTTGGCCGGATAATGACCAGAGTGGGCATCCCCACTAGTTTAGAGATCTGAGTATCTCCTCTAATAATCAAGAGAAGATATGAGCAGACCGTTTCTCTTCAGAGGACCTCAGGTGTCCTATTTATAGGCCTCATGGCCTGAGCGCATCGCTGCGGCTTCAAGCATAGAAGCGCGAGCGGATTTAAGACATTTATTGAGCCTTGAGAAAGGGAACGGTTTCCCTCGAAAACGCGCAAGGGAGGAATGATCTCCTTCGATTAATCCAAAAGAAGTTATTTCAACTTCGGAAAGGAAATAATCCTTCTCGTAACTAGCCAAAAGGCTGTTGGCCTCGGGAAAGGAACAGCATTCCAAAGCAAACTTATTCCGGAAGGCTCGGACGCGGAGCCACTCAGACGCGAAGCTACCCGAACGCGGAGCCACCCAGATGCGAAGCTACCCAGAGTCGCGAATCTACACGATTCTTCGGTGAATCTATCCCAAAGCAGGATTAAAAGCGAAGCTGAACTCAACCACCATTGCGAGTTCGTACTTCACATACCACCGATCAAAGCAATTCAAAGTATTTCGAAGTCTGAACCATTCCATTGCAGACTTTCAAAAACTTTGAAGGGGGTCGGCTTTGACACTTTAAAAAGACAAGATCCTGACTGGCCTGAACAATGTCTAAACTTATTGACATTTACAAAAGACAAGTGACAGACGAGCTGACGACCAGTTCTGTACTTGTTGACATTTACAAAAGATAAGTGACAGACAAGCTGACGACCAGTTCTGTACTTATTGACATTTATAAAAGACAAGTGACAGACAAGCTGACGACCGGTTCTGTACTAGTTGACATTTACAAAAGACAAGTGACAGATAAGCTGGCAACCAGTTTTCACCCATCCCCGAGGGACAAAGAAGCAACTTGGACTCTACTAATCCAGTGAAGCAGACAGTGAGCTCCGAATTGTCTCTAAATAGACCTCAGCAGGTCTAAGATGCTAGCACTTAGCATCACATGAGCCCAAAGGAATAGCCTCGCCTGAGAGGCTAAGATCACCTAACTTCGCCTTGAAGCCATTCACAGCTCCGTCAGGAAGCTAACTTATAGCTTCGCCTGAAGTGCTCAGTTAACTCTGTAGAGAGTTAGCTTCGCTTGAAGCCACACGCAACCGCGCAGAAGGATGTTCGGTAGCTTCGCCACATATGTTATCTAGCTCCGCTGAAGAGTTTTCTTCTGACTACGCCAGATGCTTCTTCTAGCTCCGCTGCGAGCTCGACGCGGGCAGCTTCTCTACAGGTCCGTCATGGTCAACCTTTGACTAACAAAACCTCCAGATGAGATCAAATCTATTCAGATCAAGATCAAATCTAATCAAGATCAAATCTGAGATCAAATTTGGCAGTTGCTTGCCATAATCTCTTGACTCTCCTAAAATAAGTAAGAGGATCAAGGAAAATCTTCCAATTATATGGAAAGGATCAAAACAAATCAGGAGACCGATCTACCTGCTACTTCTAGCTTTGCAGAAGCTGATTCTAGCCTCGCAGTAAGGCTACTTTTCAGATTTGAACAGATTTGATTCAATCTGTTTTCATATTTTCAAGGGACAATTATACCCTTGCTCTCCCTATAAATAGCCCACCAGGGGCACAAGGAGAGAAGACCTCCACACGACGCGAAAGGACGCACACAGAGAGAGAAAGGCTAAACAGAGATTTATTCTCTTGCTTCCAAAAATTCAGAGAATTCAGAGAATCACTTCTCTAATCAGGGTGCTGATACCCTAATATCTTCTTCTCAAGGAATCTCCGGAACCAGGAGAGAAGGAATTCCTAAGTGAAGGCGGTTTTGAGAAGTAACAAGAGGGTTCTACCAACCTTCTGTTCTCCGATTCCCCGAATCAGGCGAGACGAGAATCTCATCGATCGCATCGTCAAAGGGACAAAGTGGTCGCGCGCTGACCAGACTCCTATCGGCACACTTCTCTAGAATCTAAGAGGAGATCTACTTGTAATCTTTTGTGTTACTTGTAATTTAGCTCCTCGACACTTTTTTTGTAAGTTTTCCCCTTTGCAAATCAATGGTAAACATTGGCCACAACTTCCCTAACTCACCTCCTTTTCCAATTTCTAAAACACCACCATCTCCATCTTCTTCCTCCTTACATCTGATTGCAAAAATGAAAGCGATACGAGAATTACCGTCTAGTTATGGGCTAACGGGTCGTGTCCATGAGGAGGAATGCTGATTGTTGCTAATGTTGCATATTTAATATCATATGTCCATACTTATTATAATAAAAGCCTGCATTGTCCTAATTAATTGTTTGATTTATTTGCAGGCCAATCTTTAAGGAGTTGAAAAGAAATGACCCAAAGCCACCAAAATTCTGAATTAAATCAGAATTAATTCGCACTCACTAAATCAGGGCAAAATCAAGAGGTTGAAACCAGTTGAGAAGAATCCTCTCAGGATCGATCGGTTAAAGTCAAGAATCCAAGGCCATTTCGTCAGAATCCTGAACCTAAACGAAGAAACCAACTCCAGATAAAGTCAGAAGGCCAAATCAGCGCGACCCACCAACAGGGTGTGGCCACCTAGCCACACCTGGCCGCAGAAAACGCGACAATAGCCGCGTTTTCGCGGCAATCTTGGGGAGTTAGGGGGAGCGTTTGCTCCCCCGACCTCCCCGGGATCCTGGTTGTTGGGTTTATGCCTATAAAAGGCCAGTATCTGCACTGAAAAATACGAACATGTAGATTAGGATTTAGCCTAGTTTAATACTTTGTAGTTTAGGTTTTTCTTTTCTTTCTATGTAATTTGTATGTAAGCTTAGGGTAGAAGAAGATTCATGTAAGTAAGAGAGAGAGGCTGACGTTGAGAGTGACACCGATGTACCCTCCTTCATTTCTTCCATTGTCTCTGCAATTAATAAAGGTAAAAGCTTCTTTTTTATGTTCGTATTTTGTTTTGCTTTCTTCTTCCTCTTCTACTTTACCTTGGTTGTATTTGTTGAGTTTACAAGTGAAATCCAAAGCAAGTATAACTAAGCTACGTGAGAGCCAGCGATAGTTCATGAAGACGTTCTCCTCTTCCAAGATCCGCATCACTTCGTTCTTGCTAGGCTTGACGATATAATGTGCACGGGGACTGAGCTCGAGCTTATGATCTATGCGTTGAACGCCTCCGAAGCAAAGGTAGAACATGCAACGATTTCCAGGTAAGTCATCACTCAACCTAGGTAAGTATTCCTTCCTTTTCCTTCCTTTCTTTCATTTCTGTAAATTAAATCATCACCTCTTCCAACTCTTTCTTCTCCACTCACTCCATTTGTACATAGTCGCCTTTATTGTTTTCTGATTTTTCCACCTCTTCATCTTTCACTTTCTTCTTAACTTTAACTATAACTTTCTTTTTCATTTTTTATACTTTAAAAACAGAGAAGAACCTTCGCTTTTCTTCTTAACGATTTCAATAAAGAAACATAAAGCTTACATCGCAAACCCTCCTTGTGGATCACAACCCGCATAGCCACTTGCTATAGCGGAAGAATTGAGCACTTGCACATTTTTATTATAAGTCCTGAAATTCATATTTTTTGTGCAGGTTTTGCCTCGATCAAATTTTGGCGCCGTTGCCGGGGAGGGTAACATGTTTTTTATTGAAATCTGAATTTTTTTTGAAAATTTTTTAGAACTAAATGAAGTTTCTTCTCTGTTGCAGGTTACAGGGCAATAAAAGCAGGAAATTAATATTGCAGTGACATACAAGTGGCCTTGGGCCTCTGCTCTAGAAAGCAGAGACCAAGGGCCCTCTGAATTGCCGCGTTTCCACGGCAAAACCGCAGATCCGCGGCAAGGACGAGTTGACTACTAACAGGTTTTTGCAGGGCTGCTTGCTTTGCAAATTCTAATTCTCTGTAATTCTTTATTTCCTATATGCCATCACATAAGCCTGCAAAATAATCAACAGTAAAACGTTTGTTGCAAAAGTTAAAATTGATTAGACGTTTGCATTTTAGGCACGCGTTTTTTTCAATTCATTTATTTTTACTGTTGAAGAGTGCTGGAGCAAGGTACGTATGCATTGCATTTAGCATAGGACTCACTTCTTGGTTGATTTATATCGCTTTGAGTGAATCTTACATATCGTGTACACTTGCACAAAAAAAAATTATTTTTAGGGCACTAACCCATAACAAGATAAGGTAGGGATTTAATCACCCTTTCTTAGCCCAAAAATCAGAGTCCAAGCACTCACTAACCCAAGCCTAACTTAAAATGAGTAGACGTTGGCCCTAGGGATATCTCGGACTCAATTAGGAGATTATCTTAAGGGGGAAAGGTGTTGGAACTTGACTCTTGCCAAATCAGTGTCTAGGAAAGGGATTAAGGGCCGAAAGCCCGAAGGTTGGTGGTTATTTAATTAAGGAACGTCTTTTGACGGAAAACCTCCCACCAACCTTGCCCTGACCTGGCTGATTAGCTTGTGGTAAAGGTCTACATTAAACCTCCCGTGGACAGTCTAACCAGTTAGGAGTCGTCTAGGTCTAGGTCTACTCTAACTTAGGTTAGAATTGTTTCTTTCTTGTTTGTTTATTGTTTGTTTTTCTTTCTTTTTGTTTGTATTCCATTGTGTGATATGGCTTATAATAATAATTTTTCCAACTATAATAATAATCCATATTACACATCAAACTCTTTTTCGGATATTACCAAACCGGCATATCATGACTTTAACCAACCTAGTGTGCCGGATTGGTCTTATCCGAATCAATATAACCCATGTCCCCCATCGTATGACTATAATTCCCATAACGATTTCAACTCTTCACAGAGTCAGTGGGGATTCACCTACCCCGAGTCAAATTTTCAACCAAATTATTCCCCTTCTCCACCTAGTCCACAATATTTCCAAGAGTCATACTCAGTTCCACCAGTCCAAAATAGAAGACCATCAATTTTGAAAATGAGTATGCGTGAGTCCAAACATAAATCCCAAAATCTGATGGACTCACAATTCACTACCACTTCCAAGATAACTCTTTATCTTTTCATCAAAATAAATGAACCCATCAATTATGAAAAGATGCTTGAAGCCATGACTCATGCTCAAAATGCTAGAAATCGTGACATAGATATGATGGTCGAATCTTTACGTTCTCACCGTTTGACCAGTTCTGATGTCACTAACCATCCTGTTAGAGTCGAAGAGTCATGTAGTCTTGGAAATTAAGATTCCATTTTAGAACAACCACTTGAACTTGCCCAAACTCTAAATTTTGAAAAAGATATTAACAGTTTAGCAAGTTTTCCTTTTCCTGAAATAGAACTTGAAAATGAATATGATCTTGAACCCCAACTTAGTGATTCAATTCTACTTCCTGGATCAATTATGACTTCGGTATCTTCACCTGATTTTAATCTTTTTCCTGAGTCAACATTGAATCCTGTGCCAATTCATCATGAAATTGAATCACCCATTCTTGAGGATCATATTGAACTTGACCAATTAAACAATTTTGAAAATCCTATTGACAAATTGGCAAGTTCTCAATTTTTGATATTGAACTCAATGAGATATGTGACCTAGATTCTCAAATCTGTGATCCAGTTCAATTTTCTGAATCAATATTGACTCCTGTTGTGTTACCAAACTTGAGTAATATTTTAGAGTCAGTTTTGATTCCTCCACCTATCATTCCTGAACTGGAATCACCCACATTAAGTCACATTCCATTGTTAGAAAATACATGTGGACTAGGGTTTCAACTTCTTGACTTGGACCCGCTTCTTGAACCAATTTCGACTCCTGAACCTTTACTTGACTTAAGTCACCTTCCCGAGTCGGTATTAGTTCCTGTCCTTCCTGAGTCCAAGTCAACCGTTCTATCATTTCATACTCCATTCTGGGACGAGGTGGTTGACAAATTTGACTCCGAAATTAGTTATGGAATATGGACATTAGATGGGGTTAAATATTTAATAAAGATCCTTTATGGATACATCTTTTTAAGGGGTTATATTAAAGATACTTCTGGTGGGTTCCTCCGAGACCCAAGAAAAGTTGATTGGGCCGCGTTTCGTGGACCATCAGACCACCATCGGAACACCACCTTAAGGTAACCTTTTCTTTCCCTTCTTCTTTTTTCATGCATCTATGCATTAATTCATACATTGAGGACAATGCATGAGATAGGTGTGGGGAGGGTCTAACATAACTTTTCTTTTCTTTAAAATAAAAAAATTAACATTTTTCTTTACTTTTAAAAACTTTTTGAAGAATAGAAACAATATTTGACTTATTTTTGTAAGAAATTAAGTTAAATTTAAGGAATAGGAAAATCCAAATTAGGATTTCTTATACTTGGTCAAAATAAGATTATTTGTTTGATTTTTAGAGTTAGGAAGATAATTTGTCAAAGTAATTTGGTCTTGATCTTTACCTTGATGAAATATGCACACTTCATACACTTACACACTTAGGTTCAAAAACAAAGATTCTTATGCCTTATTAAAAAAAAAGTCTAATTATTGATTAGCTAGGTGCTTTGGCCTAAGCAAGCCTTAGTATTTATGCGAAAGATGATTAGATATTATAAAATATATATATATATATACAAACAAAAATCTACTTATTGACTAGCTAGGTGCTTTGGCCTAAGCAAGCCTTAGTATTTATGCGAAAGATGATTAGATAAGTTTGAAAAGAAAAATCCTCTGATTAAGCTGGGTATTTATGCCTCATGAAGCATAAGTATTCACGCCTAAAAGGGTACATCGTATAAATAAAATCCTTGGTTTCGTGGCCTTATCTGCTTGAGTATTTAAGTCCTTAGGGTGTTTCTCACCTGGTGCCTAAAACTGTCCGGTTTGGGTGTCACCGGCTGAATGCTTGTTACATGGGTAGATTAAAAAGCCTAATGAAATTGAGGAATAAATTTCACAAAAAAATAAATAAATATAAGGCATAGGAGTTAATGTTGAAGAACCCTTAGTAAACTTCACAGTCACGATGGTGCATATGACTTAGGTAAAGTTATAGACTAGATGAGAAGTACAATTTGACTCCTTACTTTGATTGATAACAAATTTTGAATAGAGACTAAGTTTAGGAATGAAAAATTCAGTTTTCCTATAACTTATAGATTGCTTAGATCTTACAATTATATTTCAAATATTTTTCTCTTTCAAAATGCTTTTCGAAAATACTAACTCTTTGTTTCTCTTTCTTTATGGATTTTGTGGGTGCAATCCGTTGAAAACCCTCACGAGACAAAACTCGTCCTCTAGGGGAAACCTAGAGGTTTAACGGCTTGTTGCACATGCTCAGTGCAATCGCGCGACCTGCGAAAGTGGTCTAATAATCCTTAGTATAGTTTAGTTGTTTTGCTCGAGGGCGAGCAAAAGATAGGTATGGGTGTGATTGGTTGCTAATGTTGCATATTTAATATCATATGTCCATACTTATTATAGAATAAAAGCCTGTATTGTTCTAATTAATTGTTTGATTTATTTGCAGGCCCAATCTTTAAGGAGTTGAAAAGAAATGAGCCCAAAGCCCACCAAAATTCTGAATTAAATCAGAATTAATTCGCATTCACTAAATCAGGGCAAAATCAAGAGGTTGAAACCGGTTGAGAAGAATCCTCTCAGGATTGATCAGTTAAAGCCAAGAATCCAAGGCCATTTCGTCAGAATCCTGAACCTAAACGAAGAAACCAACTCTAGATAAAGTCAGAAGGCCAAACCAACGCGACCCACCAACAGGGTGTGGCCACCTGGCCACACCCTGGCCGTAGAAACGCGGCAATAGCCGCGTTTCCGCGGCAATCTTTGGGAGTTAGGGGGAGCGTTTGCTCCCCCGACCTCCCCGGGATCCTGGTTGTTGGGTTTATGCCTATAAAAGGCCAGTATCTGCGCTGAAAAATGGACGAACATGCAGATTAGGATTTAGCCTAATTTTAATACTTTGTAGTTTAGGTTTTTCTTTTCTTTCTATGTAATTTGTATGTAAGCTTAGGGTAGAAGAAGATTCATGTAAGTAAGAGACAGAGGCTGACGTTGAGAGTGACACCGATGTACCCTCCTCCTTTCTTCCATTGTCTCTGCAATTAATAAAGGTAAAAGCTTCTTTTTATGTTCGTATTTTGTTTTGCTTTCTTCTTCTCTTCGACTTTACCTTGGTTGTATTTGTTGAGTTTACAAGTGAAATCCAAAGCAAGTATAACTAAGCTACGTGAGAGCCAGCGATAGTTCATGAAGACGTTCTCCTCTTCCAAGATCCGCATCACTTCGTTCTTGCTAGGCTTGATGATAAATGTGCACGGGGACTGAGCTCGAGCTTATGATCTATGCGTTGAACGCCTCCGAAGCAAAGGTAGAACATGCAAGGTTTCCAGGTAAGTCATCACTCAACCTAGGTAATATTCCTTCCTTTTCTTTCCTTTCTTTCATTTCTGTAAATTAAATCATCACCTCTTCCAACTCTTTCTTCTCCACTTACTCCATTTGTACATAGTCGCTTCTTTCATTTTTCTAATTTTTTCCACTTTCTATTCTACCACTTTCTTCTTAACTTTACATAATTTTCTTTTTTTCTTTTTGTTAACTTAAAAACAGAGAAGAACTCTCGTTTTGTTTTCTTAACGATTTCAATAAAAAACGTAAACGCTTCCATCATAAACCCTCCTTGTGGATCACGACCCGCATAGCCAGTTGCTATAGCGGAAGAATTGAGCACTTGCACATCTCCTTTCTTAAGTTCTATATCTCATATTTTGTGTGCAGGTTGTACCTCAATCAAATGTCATGAAAGCTTTTTGGTGTTTTTGTTTAGAAAGCTAAGAATGGTGCTGGTTTTTTAGTTGAAAAAGAATAGAGAGAAGGGAAGTGATTTAAAGAAAAACTTAAAATTAGAGAAGGTTTTGAAAAAGGTGATCTTTAAAAAATGATGAAGATTGTTTGGTTGTTTTTAATATAGGAAAAGATCTGAGCTCACTAATTTTCTACTCAACTACTTACTTATCTCAAGAACATTTTGGTGCATCACTTTTATCATAGGTAAAAACCTTTAGTTTCTTTTATAATGTCCAAGCAAAACAAAAAAGATGATTTTGGTTTAAATCTTAAGGCTTTTCTTCACACATCATTAAAAAGAGAATGTTAAACCATCAAGCGTGAAAAAACAAGTATGGAATAAAAACATCTTAAAGATATTTGTGTTTTGAAATTTCAAGTTTAAAAGAAAAGCATCCTTATGAGCTTTCAAGAACAAAGTTTAACTCAGGTATTATTATGATTCAAGAGAGTCGCTTTCATAAAAGTCAATCGAGAGAAACGAGGTAGAAGAGATTAATTAGTGAGCCCAGAAAACAAGTTTAGCTACTCATTAATAATGCAAAACAAGACATAGAAACAAAATAAGACATACACGTGAATTGGAGAAGAAGAAGAGACGCTTTGAACCTTTATTGATGTCACTTCAATCTTCAAATTACAGTCACTCTATTACTCTCTCTCACTGGTATTTGGACTGAACTATAAATTAAAAAACAGAGATACAACTTCTCTATACTATCTAACAAAGAACATGAACCCCAAAATAAACAAGAAATTTAATCCTTGTCTTCGCTACCTTTTTCAGTGCAAAACCCTACCTTTTATAGGCAAAACCTAGAGGGAAAGGAGTGAGGAGATACGGGGAGCAAACATTCCCTTATCTCCACCAACAGGCCGCGGATCCGCGGCCAGGATGTGGCCAATTGGCCACATCTAGGTGGGGATTTAGTTGACATATGATTTGACCCCCTTTTGTCCAGTTGGATTTGCTGTTATTCTGTGATTCTGATCTGATCTCCGGTGATTCTCAAGCTAACCAATTTGGATTCTGATAAAACCAAATTAACCAGTTTCCAACCTCCCTGATTTTCTATAATCTATGCTGATTTACATATTTCGATTTAATTCTGAATTAATCAGAATTTGTTGGGCTTTTGGGCTCGTTTCTCTTCCTTTTCCTTAAGCAATGGGCCTGCACTTAATAAAGAAAAATAAGACTTTATTAATAAGATTTATTAGATAATAAACATGGTAATGTGACAATATATATGCAATATATGTGACCGATCACACCCCACACTGATCTTTTCCTCGCCTCGAGCAAAAACATCAAATTAATCCTAATAAATTATTAGATCACTTTCGCAGGTCACTCGATTGCATGAGCATGTGCAATAAGCCGTTAAACCTCTAGGTTAACCCTAGAGGACGAGTTTTGTGTCGTGAGGGTTTTTAGTGGATTGCACCCACAAAATTCATAAAGAAAGAAAAAAATATTAGTATTTTCGAAAAGCATTTTGAAAAAGAAAGAAAATATTTGAAGTATATTTGTAAGAGTTGCAGTAATTTATAAGTTATAGAAATATCAAAATTTTCATTCCTAAACTTAGTCTCTATTAAAAAACATGTCATCAATCAAAGTAAGGAGTCAAATTGTATTTCTCATCTAGTCTATTACTTTACCCTGAGTCATATGCACCTCGTGACCGTGAAGTTTGACCAATGGTTCTTTAACATTAACTCTTATGCCTTATTTATTTTTGGTGGTATTATTCCTTAGTTCCATTAGACTTTCTAATCTGCCCATGTAACGAGCCTTTAGTCGATGACACCCAAATCGGACAGTCTTAGGGCACCAGGTGAGAAAATACCCCTAAGGACTTAAACACTCGAGCAGACAAGGCCACGAAACCAAGAATTTTTATTTATAAAATGTACCCCTTTTAGGCGTGAATACTTATGCTTCATGAGGCACAAATACCCAGCTTAATCAGAGGATATATATATATATATATATATATATATATATATATATATATATATATATATATATATATATATATATATATATATATATTTCAAACTTATCTAATTATCTTTTGCATAAATACCAAGGCTTTCTTAGGCCAAAACACCTAGCTAATTAATAATTAGATTTGTTTATTTTTCATAGATATATATTATATATATATATTCTTTTCTTTTTTTTATAAGGAATAAGAATCTTTGTTTTTGAACCCTAAGCGTGTAAGTGTATAAGGTGCACATATTTCTTCAAGATAAAGATCAAGACTAAATTACTTTCATCAATTTTCTTCCTAACCCTGAAAATCAAACAAGTCATCTTATTTTGACCAAGTATAAGAAATCCTAATTATGATTTTTCTATTCCTTAAAATTGACTTAATTTCTTACAAAAAATATATCAAAATATTGTTCTTTTCTTTCAAAAAGTTTTATTTATATATATATTTGTTTCTTTTGTTTTTATATATATATATATTTATATATTAGTTATGTTAGAGCTAGCATGTTAGAGCCCTCCCTCACACTTATCTCATGCATTGTCCCCAATATATGAAAGTAATGTATGGATGCATGAAATGGAATGTAAAAGAGGTGCATATATATTATACAAAAATATGTAGAACATCATGTTTCTCCCACACCTAGATCTTTTTCGGTTTCATCCCTCTAGCTCTCTTTCCATCATTCCAATGTGTTCTCTTTATAGGCATAGTGGGGAGGCCAATCTTTTGTCATTTAGCTCACTTCCTCCCCGGTGTCACATTTTTTAAGCTTTTCTTTCTCATATTTCTACATTCATTATCAAAAATTGATCATCATCACACTTCTCAGTTGGAACTTCCTCACTATGAATGCCTAGAAATTCTAACACAGTTCCATACATCTCCTCAAAACTTAGGTCAACACTTTCCCCTGGAGGTGTGTAATTAATCAAAATATCCCTAGTTGGTTCATCCAAACACATGAGTTCTTCTTCGAAGAGGTTTTCAAATAGTATGTCAATCAGAGGTTCTTAAATTATATTCTTATGCTATATATTATTAGTTGGCTCATCGAAAGTGAAGATATTCAAATCAAATTTCCCCTTTTAAGGGTACTCTAAAATTAGAATCTCCAACATATGGCTTCTCAATAAGATAATCACATTCATTCTTAAATAATTCATTAAGAAACAGAGACTCACTCTCTATTCCTTTACTTTCTTCATCACAATTGTTTTCAACAAAGTTACCTCAAATGTTTGGTCTCTTATCTTACGAGGTTGTTTTTCTAGGTTGAAGACATTGACTTCTCTAGTCATGTCCCCAAAGGTTAATCTCATAGACCCATTCCTACAATTGATAATAGCATTAGCAGTAGTAAGGATGGGCGCCCTAGGATAACAGGAGTTTGAGCTCTAGGATTAGACGCAGGTTGTGTCTCAAGAACTATGAAATCAACTGGGTAGATAAACTCCCCAACCCAGATAAGGACATTATTAATTTCCCCCTTTGGACCATTCACAGAACAGTCAGCCAGTTGGATTGTGACTCGAGTTGGACTAAGATCGCCCAACCCAAGTTGTTGATAAACTGAGATGGAAGCAGGTTAATACTTGCTCCCAAGTCAAGAAATGCATGACTAATCTCGGCTTGTCCTATAGTGCAGGCAATGGTGGGACAACCCGGATCCTTGTACATGACAGGGATTAGACCCGACAGTAGCTCACTAATGTTAGTGGCTAAGAAGACTTTCTTGAGTACATTAGTCTTTCTCTTCTTGGTGCACATGTCCTTAAGAAATTTTACATAGGATGGGACTTGTTAGATGGCATCAAGGAGTGGCACATTTATCTTCACTTGGTTGAAGATCTCAATTATTTTATCCATGTGTGGATTCTACTTGTTGTTCTTTAGCCTATTAGGAAATGGTACTATAGGCTTATGCACCTGACTGGTTGACTTATCTGCTTTAGATTCGTCAGATTTTGAAGAATTGGGACTAGATGAGGTGGTTGCTTGAGTGCGATTGTGCTGAATGGGATTGGATGGTGTTGACACTTGATTCTCAACTTTCTTTCCTGGCCTCAATGTAAGAAAAGCATTACATTGATTCAATGATTGATCCTCAGCCAAATGAACTTGTTGAGAATTCTTAGGATTTATTATTGGTTGAGACTGGGTAAGGTACCCTTTTGCCTCTCATTATGTGGATTGGCTAATTACTCATTTGACCTCTAGCCTCTGTATTGTTTGCATGAGAGAATCTTGGTTCTTCATGTACCTTTTCATATTTCTCTCAAAGTCAGTCATTCTCTTTTCATGTTGAGGACTCTAGAATGATGATTGTGGAGCTTGATTGGGAAAGTTTTGTTGATAATTTAAAAAATTGGCGAATGGTTGAGAGAATTATGATGGTGATTAGAAAAGTTGGGTTGATGATTGGAAGAATTATTGGAATGATGAAAGTGGCTTGCATGGTTTGACTGTGGGTGGTCATTGTTGTGTTGGCTCCATAAGAAATTTGGGTAATTTCTCCAGCCAGGATTATACGTTGGTGCGTAAGGATCATTGTTTGGGCTTGAAAAGGCCGCATTCATCGGTTCTGGAAAGTGTTGTTGAGCTTGAAACACATGACACTCCTCAAACACATGATTCATGACCTGACAGTAAGTACAACCCGGAGTTGAAAATTAGTTTGGGCTGACTTGATTGACTGTACTTAGTTCATTAGTTTCTAAAGCTTCCAGTCTTCTCGCTACATTAGCTAACTTGGCTTCGTTAGCTATGGATGATTCAATTGAATGGAGACCTCCTTTTGAAGAGATGGAGTTTGAATTTCTAGAGCTTTCACCAGTTGGTTCCCATTGGATGGTCTTTTCAGCTAGATTCTCATATATATCCCATCCTTCATTCTCATCCTTTTGCAAGAATCCTCCTTGGCACATCCTTTCTAAGAGGGTCTTGGTTGAGTAGTCTAAACCATCATAAAGAATTTGGCATTATCGTCATTTCTCTATTCCATGATGAGGACATTGGATAAGGAGGTCTTTGAAGCATTCAAAGTACCTCCAAAATGGTTCACTAGGTTCTTGCTTGAACTGCATGATATTTTTCCTAACGAGAGCGGTCTTATGAATTGAATAGAATTTTTTCAAGAAGACTTTGATGAAACCATCCCAGGATGTGATAGAGGCGACCGCTAAGCTGTAGAGCCATTTCTTGGCTAGGTCCTTAAGAGCAAATGAGACAAATCTCAACCTAATAGCATCATCTGTAAGGTGTAGGATTTTCATCATTAAGCATACTTCCTCAAATTTTCTTATGAAGAAATAACATCTTCGGACTCTAAGCCATGAAACTTAGGGAGTGTGTTGATGAACTATGGCTTAAGCTCAAAGTTGTGTTCACCAACCGATGGAAGTTGGATGCAGGATGGAAGTAATGTTCTAATGGATAGAACCTATCATGCAAAGATGTCAGTTGAGCCATAACCGAATCTGATTTTGGTTTGAACTTGGGTGGTGATGTGTTTTCTAGTCAACCTAGATGAATTAGGGTCTCTTGACCACGCTTGCATACACAAACACAATCACAAACAAGTTCACCAATAGTCAACAAGAGAAAACAACCAAGCCTAATCTAAAGTAACCTTGACTTAGACAACTCCTAATTGGTTGATTATTCACAGGAGGTATAATACAGACTTTGACCACAAGCTAATCAGCCAGGTCAGAGCAAGATTGGTGGAGGTATCCATGCAAAAGCGACGGGCGTAATTAAGCCAAACCACCAGCCTTCGGGGTTTCACTCCTCAATCCCTTTCCTAGACACTGATTTGGCAGGAGTCAAATTCTAACACCTTCCCCCTTAGGATAATCTCCTACTGAATTCGAGATGTCCCTATTAGATTTTACTTAGGCTTAGGTTGTGCGTGCTTGGAGATGGTTTGTGGGCTAAGGAAGCGTAATGACTTCTCCACCTTATCTTGATTTGGTTTTTACCCTTAGAATTGTTTGTGCAGAGTATGCAAGATATAAAAAAGTAACTTTCACAAGCAAATATCACCCAAGAATGTTTCCTAACTATATGCTATGCACACGTACCTTGTCTCCAGCTATCTTCAACAGTAATTTTAAAAGAAACGTAATTAGACAAATACTTAGAATACAAGTCTAAACATTTTTTTAGGCAATTAACAATCACTCAGATTACTGTTGGATTAAAAACAGAGAGTGTGAATATCAAATATAATAAGAATAATACACAAAAACTGTATTTTTACAAAGCGGTATGTCCTGCAAAAAAGAGATTTTTAGTAGTCCACAAATTTTCAAACTTGCACTGCAATTTTTTGAAATTCTGTTTCCTACTTTCGAGAGTAAGGGCACAGAATAGCAAGTCTTCTCCTGCAAAGATGAATGCTAAATTTGAATCTTGACGTCCCTGAAATAAGACACTAAACTTGTTAGAAAATAATTAAACCGTTCCCTCCCCGGCAACGGCGCCAAAGTTTGACTATAAAATGAAAGCGATATGAGAATTACCGTCTAGCTATGGGCTAACGGCCGTGTCTACGAGGAGGAATGCGATAAAAGCTTTTTGGTGTTTTTGTTTAGAAGGCTAAGAATGGTGCTGATTTTTCAGTTGAAAAGAGAATGGAGAGAAGGGAAGTGATTTAAAGAAAAACTTAAAACTTAGAGAAGTTTTGGAAAAGGTGATCTTTAAAAAATGATGATTGTTTGGTTGTTTTTAATATAGGAAAAGATCTGGGCTCACTAATTTTCTACTCAACTGCTTACTTATCTCAAGAACATTTTGGTGCATCACTTTTATCATAGGCAAAAACCTTTAGTTTCTTTTAATGTCCAAGCAAAACAAATAAGATGATTTTGGTTTAAATCTTAAGGCTTTTCTTCACACATCATTAAAAAGAGAATGTGAAACCATCAAGCTCGAAGAAGCAAGTATGGAATAAGAACATCTTAAAGATATTTGTGTTTTGAAATTCTAAGTTTAAAAGAAAAGCATCCTCATGAGCTTTCAAGAAAAAAGTTTAACTCAGGCATTATTATGATTCAAGAGAGTCGTTTTCATAAAAATCAATCGAGAGAAACGAGATAGAAGATATTAATTAGTGAGCCCAGAAAATAAGTTTAGCTACTCATGAATAATGCAAAACAAGACATAGAAACAAAATAAGACATACCTGTGAATTGGAGAAGAAGAAGAGACGCTTTGAACCTTTATTGATGTCACTTCAATCTTCAGATTACAATCACTCTATTCCTCTCTCTCACTGGTATTTAGACTGAACTACAAATTAGTGTAAAATCTATAAACAAGCAACACATACACTAGAGGGGGGTGAATAGTGTTTATAAACTTTTTAAATAAAACTACTTGCAGGAAATAAAAATTCACAAGATAAAACTCAGAAAAATGCAAACGCAAAGACAAGAGATTTATCCTGGTTCGGTCCTTGTGACCTGCGTCCAGTCCTTAAGCAATCCGCTTGAGATTTTCCTTTCCTGATTTGGATACACCCAAAACTAATACCTGTACACCACTTTACAAAACACCCTTTGCCAATTGTGTGCAACTCCTCTTACAACCAAGAAGACAACACCTTGTACTACTTCTCTTCTACACCAAGAAGACGCTCTTGTACAATGCTTGTCTTTGAATGATTACAAACAATCCTATAAGCCTTGAATCTGTATGTGATTGTGAACAAGGTCTCTTATAGGTGGACTTTCAGAAATCTTCACAATAGAGTAGGAATTGGTGAAGAAACAGAAAGTGGAAGCAAGTTTTCAGAAAAACAGAATTTTGAACAGAGTTTTTGGGTAGAAAAACTTGAGTTTTGAATTGGTGATTTGATCTTAGGACAATATCCCTATTTATAGGTGAAATCTATAGTCAGTTAGGAAAGTTATCAATTCAAATTTGAAATTTAAAACGTTGGATAAAGCACTAGAAATCAGTAACTGAACAACAGTCAGAAACTGCGATTAGTCGACTATAGTATGGAGGTTAGTCGACTATAAGAACAAAATTTGCCAAAGTTAGTCGACTAAAATATGATGCAAGTTGACTATATCAAGACTGATACAGATAACAAGTTTCTGAAAACTATTTTAGTCGACTAGTAGAACACGGTTAGTCGACTATATCAGGGGTTAGTTGACTAGGCTTTAGGGGAAGTCAACTAATACTGATGACAGACAATAAACAGAGAGCAGAGATAATTTTGTGGAAGATCTTAGTCGACTAGGGAATAAGTTAGTCGACTATAGTTGGGGTCAAGTCGACTATATAAGTATTGTATGTGTGTTTAAGGCTTTTAATAATAATTCTAAAAATACACATAAATACCTAAAGTCTTCATCTGAGTTTGAGCAACCAGAACTCTGTATAAATGTTTGAGATAGAGCTCCAAATGCATCTGTATCACTTTGTTATCCATCATCAAAATCTTTCAATCTTGTAGGCTTCAACAATTAGAAAACAGAGATACAACTTCTCTATACTATCTAATAAAGAACCTAAACCCTAAAAAATGAACAAGAAATTTAATCTTAGTCTTCGTTACCTTTTTCAGTGCAAAACCCTGCCTTTTATAGGCAAAAACCTAGAGGGAAAGGAGTGAGGAGATAAGGGGAGCAAACGCTCCCCTTTTCTCCACCAACAGGCCGCGGATCCGTGGCCATGATGTGGCCAATTGGCCATATCCAGGTGGGGATTTGGTTGACGTGTGATTTGGCCCCCTTTTGTCCGGTTAGATTTGCTGTTATTCTGTGATTCTGATCTAATCTCCGGTGATTCTCAAGCTAACCAATTTGGATTCTCATAAAACCAAATTAACCGGTTTCCAATCTCCCTGATTTCCCATAATCTGCCCTGATTTACTGATTTTGAATTAATTCTGAATTAAATAGAATTAGATGGGCTTTTGGGCTCGTTTCTGTTACCTTTCCTTAAGCAATGGGTCAGCTCTTAAAAAAGAAAAATAAGACTTTATTAATAGGATTTATTTGATAATAAACATGGTAATGTGACAATATATATGCAATATATGTGACCGATCAACATCCACCACATTTATAATTAGAATATACCTGACTGCCCTTTAAAAATGTTCAATAAAATAATAAATTATCGCGTTTCTTGATTTAATATAAATATTGGCGGATTATCTATATATATTGAGTAATTAAAAGATATTGATAAAGAAAATACAGTTTTCTAAAAAAATTGATAATTTAAATATGATAACCTAGATAATTGTGTTTAATTACTTTGTGATATCGATCATGTTAATAATGAAATCATTATAACAAATACTGATATATATATATATATTGACATATGTTCTTGTTTTATATATTACCTTGACACTGTCACCGCTGCATGGATATTCTATTATATTGGATCACTATTATTTTATGCACTTGTATCACCATTACATGGATATTAATATTACCTGTACTTGTATCATCTAATACGCCAGACACTCTAATACACTGGATATTATATTTCATGTATACACATGTTATACTTGACACCGTTATTTCATGTGCTCGTATCACCGTTACACGGTGCTCTATTGCACTGAACATTATTATTTCAGATACCTGTATCATCATTACATGTATACTATTAGTTCATGTTCTTATATCACTGTTACATGAATTCACCTGTATACATGCTTTGATTTTTCTTGTTTTCATGTTGCCCGAGTCACTTATCCTATTACATGATTTACTGCAACTTGAATATTCATGTATTCCTATGGCATGAGTATTTAATACAGTACATGATCATTTTCTGTATCACTGTATTGATATAAAACTCTTGTTACCTAGACATATTGTCTATTGATCTAAAATGTGCGTAGCTAAGTACCACACGAAATATTGTACCTCATGTTATCATATTATCTTGTTATCCTATACACGAATCCGTGAGGGCCACTGATCAGTCACATATATTACATATATATTGTCACATTACCATGTTTATTATCTAATAAATCATATTAATAAGTCTTATTTTTCTTTATAAAATGCAGGCCCATTGCTAAAAGAAAGGGGAAAGAAACGAGACCAAAAGTCCATCAGAATTCTAATTTAATTCAGAATTAATTCGAAATCAAAAATCAGGGCAGATCAGGGAAATCAGATCGGTTGAAAACTAATTAAAACAAATCTCTACAAATCAATTGGTTAAAGCCAAAGATCAAAGGCCGTTCGTCAAATCCAGGAGCTGAAACGTGAACTCCAATACCAGATAAAGTCAAATCTCAAAACTAGGAGGTGTACCCCCCGGGTGTGGCCACCTGGCCATACCCAGGCCGAGAAAACGTGGCTTTGACGTGGCCAAAGCCACGTTTTCTCAACCGTTTGGATTCTGTTGGGGGAGTGTTTGCTCCCCTATCTTCGTACGCCTTCCCCGTTTGGTTTACCTTATAAATACTGTATTTTTTAGAGAAAAAGGGACCAAAAATTAGTTTAAGTTTTTATCTTTGTTTTTAGGGTTTAGGTTCTTTTTTAGATAGTATAGAGAATTTGTATCTCTATTTTTTAATTTGTAGTTTAGTTCAAGTACTAGTGAGAGAGAGGAATAGAGTGATTGTAATCTGAAGATTGAAGTGACATCAATAAAGGATCAAGCTTTCTCTTCTTCCACTCTAATTCACGGGTATGTCTTGTTTTATTTACATATCTTGTTTTACATCATTCATGAGTAGCTAAACTCATTTTCTGGGCTCACTATCGTCCCTCTCTTCGATCCCTCTTGTTTTGAATGGTTTTGATGTAAAGAACCCAACGAATCATATGTATGCCTTAAACTAAGCCTTTCTTCTTTGAAAGTATTCTTGAAGGCACATGAGAATGGGTTTGGATTTCTAAACTTCTATTTCTTTTAAAATATCACTTGAACTTACTTTTATTTCATACTTGAAAGAAAACTTGATGATTTAACATTCAGTTCAAGAGGATTTCTTAAGAAAAAGGGTTAAACTTTTTCAAACGATCTTATTTGCTTTGCTTAAGACTTTCAAACTAAATCTTAAGTTTTTACTTATGATCAAGTTAAGGCATTAAAAATTTCAAGAGAAGAACACATCGTTGAGTAGTAAGATAGTGAGCCTAGACCTTTTTTCCTATATTAAAAACAACCAAACAATCTTCAATAATTTTTTAAAGATCACCTTTTCCAAATCCTTCTCTAAGTTTGCAAATTTTCTTTTAATCATTTTCTTACTCTCCATTCTCTTTTTCAATATATAAAAAAAGAAAAATACCAACACCATTCTTTATTATTTAACAATTCATTGAAAAGCATCCATCGCATTCCTCCTCGTGGGCACGACCCGTTAGCCCAAAGCTAGACGGTAATTCTCATTGCTCTTCTATTTGCAATAATTTTTGGCGCTGCTGCCGGGGAGAGACGGTAAGTAATTCTCTTTTTAAGTTTACACTTTTGGTTAACCTTCTTCTTTGTTCTTGGTGTACAAGTTTAACAATAAGGAATTTTTGCTGCAGTGGATATATAAGTTGTAAATCACCTAGAGGGGGGTGAATAGGTGATGGCTAATCAAATGGTCACTAAATGAGGAATTAAAAAACTTATTTGATGTAAACTAAATATTCTAAACTAAACACCACGTATAACACAAGAGTGTTGCCGAATTCCCCGTGAAGGTCTGTGGACAAACTCCTCAAGATTCCTCTAAATAAGAGTTGAGGTGCCGTGTTGGCTCTCTTGGTTGAATACAAGTGTTAGCAAACAATCCCCAAGCATATATCAATTAAGCACAATATGTATCAAGCATATAAAGATGAAAGCAATAGAAGCATGCAAGATATAAATAAGGAGATAGAGAGAGAATGAGCAATCGCAAACACAAGGGATTTGTTTCGAGGTTCGAGCACCCTTGCTCTACATCCCCGCCTTCGACACTACGAAGGATTTCCACTAGAATCAATCCCACCAGATCACTCCTCGGTGCCGCAACACCTACAAGCTCTCGGACTTCCTAGTCCCATACACACCGCAAGCTCTCTAGCTCGCCGAGGCCGCACCTCAAACAAGGAGTTCACACACAAACTCGAAACCACCGCGAACACACTTGTCCGCCTCCTCAAAGAACAAAGATGAACTTTGGTGATCACAACTCTTTGATCACCTAAAATCCTCTCACAACAAATCCCTATAGGTAGATATAGCAATGGATGGCTCAAGTGTTGTGTGAGAAAAACAAGGATTGAGATGATGGAGGAAAACTCAAAGAAATCACTTCTAAACACTCTTGATAAAACTCCCCTTTTGATTGGAAATATTTGCTCTCAAATAAGTGGAGAAAACCTCTTGAAAGAGTAGGAAAAACTGTTGTAAAAATCCACTTAAAATCTTATAAAAAACAGCCCCCAAATGCCCCAATTTATAGAGTTAGAAAAACTAGCTGTTGGGAGCCAGATGGCCTGACGGTCGACCGCCCGGTCGACCGCCCGGTCGACCGCCAATGGTCAGATTTCTGACCGTTGGGGTAGCGGTCGACCGGCCCGGTCGACCGAACCTCTGGAACAGAGAGCAGACTCTCTGCCGGTCGACCGTCCCAGTCGACCGGGGCTTTCCAGAGAGCAAAGCTCTCTGGACGGTCGACTGTTCCGGTCGATCAGCCCTCCAGCCAGATACTGGCGTGCACGCTGTGCACGTCAGTCGACCGAGACGGTCGACCGACTTCAAGCTACGGTCGACCGTCCCGGTCGACCGGTTGAAGCCAGGTCAGGGATTTTAGGGAAAGAAAACTTGGTCATTTTGGCTCAATTAAAATCCCATAAAATTAATAAAAATTTACAAAAATAGTTTTACCAATATACTTTGATAAACAAACATGCTTGCACAAAATCAAGGCATGTTACAAATAATTTGGACTATTTTTGTAACTTGAAAATTTTGGCTTAAAACAAAAACTGTATTTTTCCAAATTGGTTTTTTCTAAAACTTCTCCAAATACAAAAACAAGATTTTTTAAACACTTTGAAAGCATAGGGTGTATGGATATGATCCACTACACAAACATGGTGAAATATCTATGTTTTTGACATTAAGCTCTAAACATGGTTTTGGTTAAAGACATGTATACTTTGAATACAAAAAACCAAACCAGTATTTATCAAAAGAAAACTCTTTTGTATTTTACCAAATAAAAATTCTTTTATGAAAACTCATCTAAATCAAGAGTGTGTGTGCATATAGATCTACTTGAGCAATCCACCAACTATTCTATCCTTTACATATTATCTAAAACAAAATCTTAGAAAAACAAACCTAGACACAAGTCTTGATCTTCTTGAAGTCTTCACTTGAAGTCTTCTCATCTTCTTGACTTGGTCCAAACATGATCCAAAGAGCTAGACTCCTCTTGAGTACTTGATGTGGTCTTGATGCACAAGCTCTTGAATCAAATCGTGCTAGCTCCAAAACTTGACTTTAAATCCTTTGTTAAAGCTACACACCTACTAAGATCTTGATCACAAATCTGAAACTAATTAAACACAAGATCATTAGTACCATAACTACATGAGTTGATCATCATCAAAACTAGAGTGATGGGCCTTTGGGCCAACATAAGTGGCCCTGGACTTTGCTCAAGAAAGCAGAGCCCAGAAGCCCTCAGTTTGCTACATTCCTGTGGCAATTTGAGTGAACTACTAACTTGTATTTTCTACAGGTTGGCTGAATTATAAAGTTTAATATCTGTAGCTATTTATTTCCTTGTTTGACTCACTATATAGACATTTCTAACACAACAGTAAAAGGTTGATTGTAAATGCTAAAATGATTTAGACTTTGCATTTAGGCATGTGTCTATTTCTTTACATTTTCTATTTACTGTTGAAGAGAGCTGGAGATAAGGTACGTATGCATAGCATATAGTTTAGGAAATATTCTTGGGTGATATTTGCTTGTGAATGTTACTTTTCTATATCTTGCACACTCTGCACAATCAATTTTAAAGGCAAAACCCAAATCAAGATAAGGTGGGGGAAGTCATTACCCTTCCTTAGCCCATAAACCATCTCCAAGAACTCACAACCTAAGCCTAAATTAAAATCTGATAGACGTTGGCCTTAGGGACATCTCGAATTCATTAGGAGATTATATTAGGGGAAAGGATTTAGAATTTAACTCCTGCCAAATCAGTGTCTAAGGAAAGGGATTGAGGGGCGAAACCCCAAAGGTTGGTGTAGCTTAATTAGGCCCGTCGCTTTTTACGTAGATACCTCCCACCAATCTTTCCCTGACCTGGCTAATTAGCTTATAATCAAAGTCTGCATTATACCTCCTGTGTACAATCCACCCATTAGAAGTTGTCAAGATCAAGGTTATCTTAAACTAGGCTTGGTTGTTTCCTTTTGTGGACTATTGGTAAACTTGTTTATGATTGTGTTTGTGTATGCAAGTGTGGTCAAGAGACCCTAATTCATCTAGGTTAACTAGACACGCATTACCACCCAAGTTTGAACTAAGACCAGTTTTGATTATGGCTCAACTGACATCTTTGCAGGATAGGTTCTATCCCATTAGAACCTCACTTCCATCCTGCATCCAACTTTCGTCGGTTGGTGAACACAACTTTGAACTTAAGCCACAGTTCATCAACACACTCCCTAAGTTTCATGGCTTAGAGTCCGAAGATGCTTATTTCTTCATAAGATAATTTGAGAAAGTATGCTTAATGATGAAAATCTCACACCTTGTAGATGATGCTATTAGGTTGAGATTTGTCCCATTTTCTCTTAAGGACTTAGCCAAGAAATAGCTGTACAGCTTAGCAGTTGGCTCTATCACATCCTGGGATGGTTTCATTAAGGTCTTCTTGAAGAAATTCTATCTAATTCATAAGACCACTCTCGTTAGGAAGAACATCATGCAATTCAAGGAAGAACCTAGTGAACCGTTTTGGAGAAACTTTGAACATTTTAAAGACCTCCTTGTCTAATGTCCTCATCATGGAATAGAGAAATGGTGACAAGTCCAAATTCTTTATGACGGTTTAGACTATTCTACCAAGACCCTCTTAGAAAGCATGTGCCAAGGGGGATTCTTGCAAAAGGATGAGAATGAAGGATGGGATTTATATGAGAATCTAGCTGAAAAGACCATCCAATGAGAACCTACTAGTGAAATCTCGAGAAACTCAAACTCTATCTCTTCAAAAAAAGGTCTCCATTCTATTGAATCATCCATAGATATCGAGGCTAAGTTAGCTAACCTGCGAGAAGACTGGAAGCTTTAGAAATTAAGGAACCAAGTCCAGTCAATCAAGTCAGTCCAACCAATTTCCAACTCCGGGATATACTTACTGTCAAGCCATGAATCATGTGTTTGAGGAGTGTCCTGTGTTTTAAGCTCAATAATATTTTTTAGAACCAATGAATGCGGCCTTTTCAAGACCGAACAATAATCCTTATGCACCAACGTATAATCCTGCCTGGAGAAATCACCCGAATTTCTCATGGAGCCAAAATAAAAATGACCACTCATGGTCAAATAATGCAAGCCACTTCCATCAAGCCAATAATTCTTCCAATCATCAACCCAACTTTTTCAATTTCCATTATAATTCTCCCAACCATCCACCTAACTTTTCAAACTATCAACAAAAACTTTCCCAATCAAGCTTCACAATCTTCCTTCCAGAATCCTCAATTAGAAAGGAGAATGACTGACTTTGAGAGAAACATAGAAAGATACATGAAGAACCAAGATTCTCTCATGCAAACTATACAGGTTAGAGGTTCAAATGAGCCAATTAGCCACTCCACAGAATGAGAGACAAAAGGGTACATTGCCTAGTCAGCCAATAATGAAACCTAGGAATTCTCAACAAGCTCATTTGGCTGAGGATCAATCATTGAATCAATGTAATACATTTCATACATTGAGGTCGGGAAAGAAAGTTGATAATCAAGTGTCAACACCATCTAATCCCATTCAGCATAACCACAATCAAGTATCCACCTCATCTAATCCCAATCCTTCCAAATCTGACGAATCTGAAACAGATAAGTCAACCAGTCAGGTGGCACTAGCCTATAGTACCATTTCCTAATAGGCTGAAAAACACAAGCAAAATTCACACATGGATAAGATAATTGAGATCTTCAATCAAGTGAACATAAATGTGCCATTTCTTGATGCCATCCAATAAGTCCCATCCTATGCTAAGTTTCTTAAGGACATATGCATCAAGAAAAGAAAGACTGTTGTACCCAAAAAGGTCTTCTTAGCCACTAACATTAGTGAGCTACTGTCGGGTCCGATCCCTGTTAAGTATAAGGATCCAGGTTGTCCCACTATTGCCTGCACCATAGGACAAGCCGAGATTAGTCGTGCACTTCTTGATTTGGGAGGCAAGTATCAACTTGCTTCCATTCTTAGTTTATCATAACTCGGGTTGGGCGATCTTAGTCCAACTAAAGTCACTATCTAACTGGCTGACCGTTTAGTAAAAGTTCTAAAGGAGAAATTAATGATGTCCTTATCTGGGTTGGAGAGTTTATTTACCCCATTGATTTCATAGTGTTGAGACAACTTGTGTCCAATTCTAGGGCTCAAACTCCTGTTATCCTAGGACGACCATTCCTTACTACTGCCAATGCCATCATCAATTATAGGAATGGGTCCATGAGGTTAACCTATGGGGACATGACTAGAGAAGTCAATGTCTTCAACCTAGGAAAACAACCCCGTAATGTTGAGGACCAAAATTTGAAGTCAACCTCATTGAGAACTTAACAAGTGAACACATGGAAGAATTGGGACTAGAAACTGAGTGGGACTTCAGGTTAGAGTCTGACGACTTTAATCTTGATCAAGTTGTTGAGTCTGCTGTGAATTGGGCCTCGAACCCTATTTCATTAAATGTGGAGCCAACAAGTTTGACTCATCCTTCTAGTGAGCCTTCTCTTCCTTAGAATTAAAAGCCTTACGTGCGCATCTCAAATACGTCTATCTAAGCGAACAAGAGACCTTTCCTGTTATCATTGCCTCCCATTTAAATGACGTGCAAGAAGAAGATCTTAAAGCAATTCTAAGAAAACATAGGGAAGCTATGAAGGTTCACCTAGAGGGGGGTGAATAGGTAATGGCTAATCTAATGGTCACTTAATGCCAAATAATGCGGAAGTAAAAACTATTATGACCTAAACAAACTATTTAAACTAAACACCACGTATAACACAAGAGTGTAGCCGAATTCTCCGTGAAGCGTTTTGGACTAACCCCTCTAGATTCCCCTTGATAAGGGTTGAGGTGCCGCGTTGGCTCTCTTGGTTAAATACAAGTGTTAGC
Source organism: Agave tequilana (assembly GCA_038442645.1). NCBI lineage: Eukaryota > Viridiplantae > Streptophyta > Magnoliopsida > Asparagales > Asparagaceae > Agave > Agave tequilana. The sequence goes on along the minus strand of JAVJIF010031878.1, from coordinate 71,978 downwards.
AAACAACCCAAGCATATATATCAATTAAGCACAATATGAATATCAAGCATGTAAGGATAAGCACAATAAAAGCATGCAAGATATAAACAAGAGACACAGAGAGAGAGAGAGAGAGAGAGAGAGTGAGCAATCGCAAACACAAGGGATTTGTTTCGAGGTTCGAGCACACTTGCTCTACATCCCCGCCTTCGACACACGAAGGATTTCCACTATAATCGATCCCACCGGATCACTCGGTGCCGCAACACCTACAACTCTCGGACTCCCTAGTCCGTACACACCGCAAGCCCACCGGCTCGCCGAGGCCGCACCTCAAACAACAAGTTCGCACCCGAACTCAAAACACCGAGTCTCCACTAGGACCCGAAACAATGCGAACACAACCGTCCGCCTCCTCAAAGTACAAAGTAAAACTTTGGTGATCACAACTCTTGATCACCTAAAATCTATCTCACTACAACACTCCTATAAGATGAATAATCAATGGGTTGCTCAAGTGTTTGTGTGAGAAAATAAGGAAAGAGATGGTGGAGAAAAACTCAAGAAATCTCTTTTAACACTCTTGATAAAAACTCCCCTTTTGATTGGAAGTATTAGCTCTCAATTTAGTGGAGAAAACTCTTTAAAGAAGTAGGAAAAACTGGCTCAAAGTCCACTAGAAATCTTCGTAAAAAACAATGCCCAAACCCCTAAATTTATAGGGCTAGAAAAACTAGCCGTTGGGGTCTGTCAGGCCTGTCGGTCGACCGTCCGGCCGACCGGCCAACGGTCATATTTCAGACCGTTTGCGCCATCGGTCGACCGGTCGGTCGACCGAGCCAGGATACAGAGAGCAAGTCTCTCTGTCCGGTCGACCGCTCGGTCAGCCGGGGCCTTTCCAGAGAGCAGAGCTCTCTGGACGGTCGACCGGGTCGGTCGGCCGGCCCTCCTACCAGAACTGGCGTGCACATCTGTGCACGTCGGTTGACCGGGTCGGTCGACCGGCTGAAGCCAGGTCAGGTCTGAAATAGGGATTAAAAACTTGGTCTTTTTGGTTCAAATAAAATTTCATAAAATCACAGAAAATCTACAAAAATAGTTTTACCAATATACTATGATAAACAAACATGCTTGCACAAAATCAAGGCATGTTATAAAAGATTTGGACTATTTTTGTAAGTTGGAAATATTGGCTCAAATGAAAACAGTATTTTCCAAAACTTATTTTTCCAAACTTTGCTTTTCCAAAACATCTTCAAATACAAAAAACAAGATATTTAAACACTATTAAAGCATATGGTGCATGGATATGATCCAATACACAAACATGGTGAAATATCTTTGTTTTTGACATTAAGCTCTAAACATGGTTTTGGATAAAAGTTATGTAAACTTAAAAACCAAAATCCAAACATGTATTTTCTAGAATTGAAAATCTTTTGTAAAAACAAAACTATCAAGAGTGTGCGTGTATATGTACTTGAGCAATCCACCAACTACTCTATCCTTTAAATTTTATCTAAAAAACAAAATCTTATAAAACAAACCTAGACACAAGTCTTCATCTTCTTGAAGTCTTCACTTGAAGCCTTCTCATCTTCTTGACTTGGTCCAAACACGATCCAATGGCTCTTGGATCAAACCGTGCTAGCTCCAAAACTTGACTTCAAATCCTTTGTTGAAGCTATGCACCTACTAAGATCTTGATCATAAATCTGTCACTAATTAAACACAAGATCATTAGTACTATAACTATATGAGTTAATCATCATCAAAACTAGAGTGATGGGCCTTCAGGCCAACAATCTCCCCCTTTTTGATGATGACAAAACTCATGAAGTTATATTTGCATGGATTAAAGTAAAGCTTCAAAGAAGCTCCCCCTTAACTCATGCATAACAAATAAACAAAATAGATGTGCAATGAGGCACATAACATGTATGCAAATCAAGGAGATAAACATGCTAACAAGCATAAAACAAAAACACAAAATCTTTTTCTCCTATTTGCAAAACATAAACATATATGCATAAACACAAATACTAATCCCCTTAAGCAAGGAAAACATGCATATATCTCAAATACTTCTCCCCCTTTTTGTCAATCATCAACAAAGGGGTTGAAGTAAAAACAAAATCATCAAAATTTTCTCCCCCTATTTGTTCGAAACAAAAAACCAAAGAAGGGGTAAACCAAATTAATCAAGAAAGGTTATATGCGATATACATTCATGAAGAGGAAGACGCTAAGTTAGCTTCCCTACACATATGCATTACATGAAGAAGGGATGACATGCCCTAATTCACATAACACATATTATGTAATGCATAAGAGGAGATGTGAAGCTCCCCCTACACACGTGTACCACATAAAGAAGAGTTGTCAAGCTCCTCAATATACAATATACTCAACATGAATCTATATGTAGAAGAGATGTTAAGCTCTCCTTGCATATAGGCAATACAAATCAAAACATATTTTTTTAATTTTTCTTTATAAAACAAATTTTGAGATATCAAATAAACATAATTTTTTTAATTTTGATACCATTTTAAAACATAATGCATAAGCTTAAAAATTTGAAGTAAGCTTAGCATAAACAAGGTTTGTGCTTTTAAACATGTAAATCGATTTTAACTCAAGCACAAAACAAATCATATATATGTATGAAAAATGAGTACCAATTGAAATTGATACATACATATATAAGAAAACAAAATATGAGTATATACAAAAATAGAGTCAAATTGATACCAATTGAAATGATTCAATGATACCAATTGAAACAATAATAGGATCATGTGTATATCTCATAAACATTGAAGAATAAATAACTAGTTAAATTAATTTTTGAAAAACTAGTTAAAGATTCTTCAAAACATGAAACAAAATCATATGTGTTTCATGAATCATACCAAATATACAAGAATTGACACTCGATCTATAAAGCTCAAAAATATGTTCATGAATCAAAGTCATGACAAAACAAATGAAGTATGAGTGTACAAGAATCATGTATATAGCATTTTCATAAAAATAGTCAATGAAGCTCAAAACACAAATATCATTTTTTTTAAAACAAATCATGAAATTTATTTTTCATCTTAAAAACAAACTTCAAGGTATATGTATGATTTATCTAAATCTAACAATATGCATACATATCCCAAACATAAAACGAGTCTATTAATGGTATTTGCATGAAGGCAAGAGACTCAAAAAGGATATACATGTATATTTATTAGATTTGAATATAAAATACATATACAAGAAGTAAAACATGAAAATAGGCAAAACAAGTGTAAATGAGAGAATCATCAAAACTAGGTTATACATGTGCATATAGTGGGTACAAATGAGCATGAAGTGCAAACATATACGAATCAATTTGTTCTCACTATTTGTACATGTAAAAACACAAGTTTTGATAAAAACTACATTTAAACTAGTATTTACCACATGAAGCATAAAACATGAACATGCTAAAAATATCACATATGAAATAGACATGTGTAGTCTAGTTACAAGCATGTAGATAAACTAAGAGTTTAGAAATAGTTACCAACTAAGGAACTATGTTTCAAAACTCCAAACATGGTAGTCGTCCCACCAAACCTCCTTGATAGTGATACATCCATATATGTGTCCATCAAGTCCAAGTGCATCCACCATCAAGGCACCATTTCTCTCACGTTGTGTGAGAGCCCTCACCTACATCAAAAATAAAAGGTAGGGACTTTGGTACCCATTTTCTTTTGGGTCCTTGAGGGTTAGTCTTGTAAGGCACCCAAACATTTTTATTATTAGCAAAATTTAAAACATGCAACTTATCAAAACAAAATTTTGCTAAATGGCCTTTGCGGCCACAATGTGTATATTTGTACACCTTAGGATGCATATGAGTGTGTTTGTGATCGTGGTGTGCAACATAAGCATATGCATGATGATGATGTGCATGAATGTGTGGAGTTTGTTTCTTTGAAAATATTGACTCCAACCTAGAATGATTAAATGCACATGAGCTCAAAGTGGAGCTCAAACAATCCATTTTATTTTTCAAAAGATTAATCTCATTTTCATTAATAGTAGCATGTAAAGCATGATGAGATATAAAATCATTTTTCTTTTTCTTTTGAAAAACATTTTCTTTTTCTTTTTCAACAAATTTTCCTTTTAAAGAGTTATTTTCTTGCAAAATAATTTCTTTTTGTTTTTTCACCAAAATAATTTAATTTTTTAAAGACATATTCCCGTCACATAAATCATTCAATTTAGACATCAAGGAAATATTTTCATTTTTCAAATCTTCATTTTCTTTTTCTAAGCATGCAATGTTACTTCTAAATGAATCATGTTCTATATACATGCAATCAAGTTTCTTTTTCAAATTTTTATTATCTTTCTTAATCATGTCATATTTCTCAAGAAGTATTTGACAAAATGAAGTGAGCTCATCATATGACATGTTATCTTCATCTACCTCAGAATCGGTAGTTACCTCAAGGGGGTTATCCCCTTGGACCATATAGCACAAGTTGGAGGTGTTGCTTCCAACGTCCGAATCGCTCCCCGCATAATATAGATCTTTTTCGCCAAGGGAGGTGATGATGTTCCATGCTACAAAAGCCGAATCAACATTAGAAAGCCTAGATAAATAATCATCATTTAGAGTTGATTTAAAGCATGTAGGGCTTTTGCATTAGCCTCAAAATTCTTGCCATTTAAACAATAATCATTAGTGATGGCAAAGTAAACATGAATGCCTAGGGCCTTGAGGTACAAGGACATCTTAACCTTCCATATAGGGATGTTAAGAATGTCAAAGGTGGGTGGTGACATGAAATCCATGGTGTGTGTACAAATAATGTGATTAGCCTAAAAATGAGGATCTTTAACTCTAGATTGTAAGACCCAAATTCAGAGCACTTGGCTCTGATACCAATTGAAGGTTCACCTAGAGGGGGGTGAATAGGTGATGGCTAATCTAATGGTCACTTAATGCCAAATAATGCGGAAGTAAAAACTATTATGACCTAAACAAACTATTTAAACTAAACACCACGTATAACACAAGAGTGTAGCCGAATTCCCCGTAAAGGGCTCTGGACTAACTCCTCTAGATTCCCCTTGATAAGGTTGAGGTGCCGCGTTGGCTCTCTTGGTTAAATACAAGTGTTAGCAAACAACCCAAGCATATATATCAATTAAGCACAATATGAATATCAAGCATGTAAGGATAAGCACAATAAAAGCATGCAAGATATAAATAAGAGACAGAGAGAGAGTGAGCAATCGCAAACACAAGGGATTTGTTTCGAGGTTCGAGCACACTTGCTCTACATCCCCGCCTTCGACACACGAAGGATTTCCACTATAATCGATCCCACCGGATCACTGGGTGCCGCAACACCTACAACTCTCGGACTCCCTAGTCCGTACACACCGCAAGCCCACCGGCTCGCCGAGGCCGCACCTCAAGCAACAAGTTCGCACCCGAACTCAAAACACCGAGTCCCCACTAGGACCCGAAACAATGCGAACACAACCGTCCGCCTCCTCAAAGTATAAAATAGAACTTTGGTGATCACAACTCTTGATCACCTAAAATCTATCTCACTACAACACTCCTATAAGATGAATAATCAATGGGTTGCTCAAGTGTTTGTGTGAGAAAACAAGAAAGTGATGGTGGAGGAAAACTCAAGAAATCTCTTTTAACACTCTTGATAAAAACTCCCCTTTTGATTGGAAGTATTAGCTCTCAATTTAATGGAGAAAACTCTTTAAAGAAGTGGGAAAAACTGGCTCAAAGTCCACTAGAAATCTTCGTAAAAAACAATGCCCAAACCCCCAAATTTATAGGGATAGAAAAACTAGCCGTTGGGGTCTGTCAGGCCTGTCGGTCGACCGTCCGGCCGACCGGCCGACGGTCATATTTCAGACCGTTTGCGCCATCGGCCGACCGGTCGGTCGACCGAGCCAGGATACAGAGAGCAAGTCTCTCTGTCCGGTCGACCGCTCGGTCGGCCGGGGCCTTTCCAGAGAGCAGAGCTCTCTGGACGGTCGACCGGGTTGGTCGGTCGGCCCTCCTGCCAGAACTGGCGTGCACGTCTGTGCACGTCGGTCGACCGGGTCGGTCGACCGGCTGAAGCCAGGTCAGGTCTGAAATAGGGATTAAAAACTTGGTCTTTTTGGTTCAAATAAAATCCCATAAAATCATAGAAAATCTACAAAAATAGTTTTACCAATATACTATGATAAACAAACATGCTTGCACAAAATCAAGGCATGTTATAAAAGATTTGAACTATTTTTGTAAGTTGAAAATATTGGCTCAAATGAAAACAGTATTTTCCAAAACTTATTTTTTCAAACTTTGTTTTTCCAAAACATCTTCAAATACAAAAACAAGATATTTAAACACTATTAAAGCATATGGTGCATGGATATGATCTAATACACAAACATGGTGAAATATCTATATTTTTGACATTAAGCTCTAAACATGATTTTGGATAAAAGATATGTAAACTTGAAAACCAAAATCCAAACATGTATTTTCTAAAATTGAAAATCTTTTGTAAAAACAAAACTATCAAGAGAGTGTGTGTGTATATGTACTTGAGCAATCCACCAACTACTCTATCCTTTACATTTTATCTAAAAAACAAAATCTTATAAAACAAACCTAGACACAAGTCTTCATCTTCTTGAAGTCTTCACTTGAAGCCTTCTCATCTTCTTGACTTGGTCCAAACACGATCCAATGGCTCTTGGATCAAACCGTGCTAGCTCCAAAACTTGACTTCAAATCTTTTGTTGAAGCTATGCACCTACTAAGATCTTGATCATAAATCTGTCACTAATTAAACACAAGATCATTAGTACTATAACTACATGAGTTAATCATCATCAAAACTAGAGTGATGGGCCTTCGGGCCAACAAGCTATTGGTTAGACTATGACTGATATAAAGGGATTAAGTCAAATCATAGTTCAACATCGCATTCATCTTAATGAAGATGCCACACCTAAAAGAGACTCGCAGCGTAGGTTAAACCCTATAATACAAGAGGTTGTTCATGCTGAAATTATGAAACTCTTAGACAATGGGATAATATATCCCATTTCTGGTAGCCAATGGGTCAGTCCTGTCCACGCGATTCCAAAGAAATCTGGTTTCACCGTAGTAGAAAATGAGAACAAAGAGTTGGTCCAAACTCAACTTCCCACGAAGATCCGAGTTTGCATTGACTATAGGAAACTTAATGCTGCAAATCGTAAGGACCATTTTCCACTCCCATTGATCAAATGTTTAAATGTTTGGCGGGCCATGAGTATTACTGTTTCTTGGACGGTTACTCAGGGTATAATCAGATTCCTATTGCTCCTGAGGACCAAAAAAAGACTACGTTCACATGTCTATTTTGGATATTTGCTTATAGTCGAATGTCTTTCAGCTTATGCAATGCCCCAGCAACATTTCAACGTTACATGTTGAGTCTTTTTTCTGATATGGTAGAACGATTCTTAGAAATCTTCATGGATGATTTCTTCATCTATAGAGATTCGTTTACTCAATGTCTCCACCATTTAGAACTTATCCTCTAGCGTTGTGCTGAGAAAAATCTGACACTAAACTGGGAGAAATGCCACTTTATGATAAAATATGGAATTGTCTTGGGTCATAAAATCTCAAGAAAGGAATTGAAGTGGATAGTGCCAAGATTGAGGTATTGCTAAGCTTCCCATGCCCAAATGCGTGAAGGATATTCGATCCTTCTTAGGACACACTGGTTTTTATCAAAGATTTATCAATTATTTTAGCAAGATTCCTAGACTCTTGACTAATTTGTTAGCTAAGGACGTGTCCTTCACTTTCGATGCTGAATGTATGAATTCTTGGGAGATTCTTAAGAGAGCTTATTTCTGCACCAATCATATCTGCACTGGATTGGTCAAAGCCGTTTGAAATCATGTGCGACGCTTCTAATTTGGCCATAGGCGCTGTCCTAGGACAGCGCATTGATAACAAGCAACACATAATTTACTACTCTAGTAGGACTCTCAATGATGCTCAATTGAACTACACTACTACTGAGAAGGAATTCTTGGCAATAGTTTTTGCCTTAGAGAAATTTTGTCCCTACCTAGGGTCCAAAACCACCATTTTCACCGATCATTCTGTGCTTAGGTACCTCATAATGAAGAAGGATGCCAAGGCCCGACTCATTCGTTAGATCCTCCTTCAAGAATTCGATCTCAAGATTCGAGACAAGAAAGGCGTAGAAAATGACATTGCTGACCATCTCTCACGAATCCCAAATTCTCCATGCAATGAATTGCCCATAAATGAGGACTTTCCTGATGAAAATCTCTTAGCTATCTTTAGGGAATCTTGGTTTGTTGATATAGTGAATTACTTAGTCACTAACTAAACTCCGTCTTATTCGTCCCAAAACAATATATACCGCTTCTTATCTCAAGTCCAGTATTCTTTTGGGAGGACCATATCTTTTTAAATACTGTTCTGACCAAATTATTAGGAGATGCATTCCCGATGAAGAGGTTAAGAGTGTTTTATCCTTTTGTCACGAACTTGCATGCGGTGGATACTTTGATCCCCACATGACTGTTGAAAAAGTGCTACAAAGTGGGTTCTATTGGCCCACTTTGTTCAAAGATGCTTATGAATTTTGCAAGACGTGCCCTAGATGCCAGATGGTGGAAAGGATCTCAAAACGAGATATGATGCCCCTTAACCCAATTCTAAAAATAGAACTCGTTGATGTTTAGGGCATCGACTTTATGGGTCCATTTCCTAACTCATTTGGAAACCAGTATATATTGTTTGCTGTGGACTATGTGTCCAAGTGGGTAGAAGCCATTCCTAGTATAACTAATGATAACAAAGTTGTCATAAAGTTTTTAAAAGAGAGCATTTTCTCACGCTTCGGAACCCTCGTGCTATCATCAGTGATAATGGTACTCACTTTTGCAATAGATCCTTTGAAACTCTTATGCGAAAGTATGTCATAACTCATAAGTTGTCCATACCTTATCATCCTCAAACCAGTGGGCAGGTTGAGCTCTTCAATAGACAAATCAAGCTTATTTTGGAGAAGACTCTGAACCAAAATAAGAAAGATTGGTCCACCAAACTTGTAGACGCCCTATGGGCCTACAAGACTGCCTTTAAAAAGATTCTAGGGATGTCTCCTTATAGGTTAGTCTTTGGGAAGGCTTGCCACCTACCCGTTGAAGTTAGAACACCGGGCCTTATGGGCAATCAAGCAGTTAAATTTCGACTTGACTAAGGTTGATGAACTTCGAAAATTATAAATTTCCGAATTAAAAGAGTTGAGAAATAAGGCCTATGAAAATGCTAAGATTACTAAAGATATAGTTAAGATTTTTCATGATAAATACATCATAAGAAAAACTTTTGTCACTGGATAAAAAGTCTTACTCTATAATTTTAGGCATCATCTTTTTTCAGGGAAATTAAAATCAAGATGGACTGGACCATTCGTTGTCAAAACCGTGTTTCCACACAGTGCTGTAAAGATCGGTGACACCAAGAATGGAAATGACTTTAAGGCAAATGGTCAACGCCTTAAACCTTTCTTGGAATCGGTGCCGGTAAATGAAACGGCTATGGGTCTTTTCGACCCAGTGTATCTGTAACTTTCCTCTTTTCCATTTTATTTCATGCATCTATACATTTCTTTCATACATTGGGGACAATGCATGAGATAAGTGTGGGGAGGGCTCTAACATGACTAATATAACTAAAAAAAGGAGAAAACAAAGAAAAATATATATATAAAAATAATATATAAAAAAACTTTTTGAAAGGTAAGAACAATATTTTGATATATTTTTTTGTAAGAAATTAAGTCAATTTTAAGGAAAAGGAAAATCATAATTAGGATTTCTTATACTTGGTAAAGATAAGATAACTTGTTTGATTTTCAGGGTTAGGAAGAAAATTGATGAAAGTAATTTAGTCTTGATCTTTACCTTGAAGAAATATGCAAACTTTATACACTTACACACTTAGGGTTCAAAGACAAAAATTCTTATGCCTTATAATATATATATATATATATATATATATATATATATAGTGAGTTGATCCCCTAAGAACGGTTCTCACGAATTCATGTGAGAACTTTCACGTGGGCCATCGGACCTGATAGAGATCTAGTTTTATTTGATTTGATCTATCAGATCCGACGACCCACGTGAAAGTTCTCACAGAAATCCGTGAGAACCGTTCTTAGAGGATCAACTCCCTATATATATATATATATATATATATATATATATATATATATATATATATATATATATATATATATATATATGCAAATCTAATTATTGATTAGCTAGGTGCTTTGGCCTAAGCAAGCCTTGGTATTTATGCAAAAGATAATTACATAAGTTTGAAAATATATATATATCCTTTGATTAAGCTGGGTATTTGTGCCTCATGAAGCATAATTATTCACGCCTAAAAGGGGTACATTTTATAAATAAAAACCCTTGGTTTCCTAGCCTTGTCTGCTCGAGTGTTTAAGTCCTTAGGGGTGTTTTCTCACTGGTGCCTTAAGATTGTCCGGTCTAGGTGTCACCGACTAAAGGCTCGTTACATGAGCAGATTAGAAAACCAAATGGAATTGAGGAATAAATACCACCAAAATAAATATAAATAAGGCATAGGAGTTAATGTTAAAGAACTCTTAGTCAAACTTCACGGTCATGATGGTGCATATGACTCAGGAAAAAGTAATAGACTAGATTAGAAATACAATTTGACTCCTAACTTTGATTGATGGCATGTTTTTTAATAGAGACTAAGTTTAATAATGAAAAGTTTTATATTCCTATAACTTATAGATTACTTGAACTCTTACAAACATACTTCAAATATTTTCTCCTTTCAAAATGCTTTTCGAAAATACTAACATTTTTCCACTTTATAGATTTTGTGGGTGCAATCCCTTGAAAACCCTCATGAGACAAAACTCGTCCTCTAGGGGTAACCTAGAGGTTTAACGGCTTGTTGTACATGCTCAGTGCAATCGAGTGACCTGCGAAAGTGGTCTAATAATTGATTAGGATTAGTTTTGATGTTTTGCTCGAGGGCGAGTAAAAGATAAGTGTGAGGGTGTGATCGGTCACATATATTGCATATTTATTATCATATTACCATGTTTATTATCTAAATAAATTATAATAATAAGTCCTATTTTTTCTTATAAAATGCAGGCCCATTGTTAAAGGATAGGAAAGAGAAACGAGCCCAAAAGCCCATCAAATTCTGATTTAATTCAGAATTAATTCAAAATCAGGAAATCAGGGCAGATTATGGCAAATCAGAGAGGTTGAAAACTGGTTAAAATAAATCTTCCCGAATCAAGTGGTTGAAGCCAAAGATCAAAGACTGTTTCGTCAAATCCTGGAGCTGAAATGGGAAAACCAGCAGGAGATAAAGTCAAACGACAAAACAAGGAGGTGTACCCCCCCGACTGTGGCCACCTGGCCACAGCCAGGCCTCGAAAACGCAGCCAAAACCGCAATTTCGTGGCCGTTTGATTATTTTTGGGGGAGCGTTTGCTCCCCTATCTCAGTACGCCCTCCCCCGTTTGGGTTTTGCCTATAAATCTGTATTTTTCAGAGAATAAAGGGACCGAAAATTAGTTTAAGATTTTCTCTTTGTTTTTAAGGTTTAGGCTTTTTGTTAGATAGTATAGAAGTTGTACCTCTATTTTATAATTTGTAGTTCAGTTCAAATACCAGTGAGATTGCGGAATAGAGTGATTGTAATCTGAAGATTGAAGTGGCATCAATAACAGGATCAAGCTTTCTATTCTTCCACTCTAATTCACGGGTATATCTTGCTTTATTTACATGTATTATTTTTCATCTTCTATGAGTAGCTAAATTCATTTTCACTATTGTTCCTCTCTTCGATCCCTCTTCTTTTTGAATGATTTTGATGTAAAGACCTAATGGAATCATATGCATGCCTAAACTAAGCCTTTCTTCTTTGAGAATGTTCTTGAAGGCACATGAGGATGGGTTTGGATTTTTAAACTTCTACTTCTTTTAAAATATATGTTGAACTTGTTTTTATTTCATACTTGAAATACTTGATGATTTAACATTTAATTCAAGATGGTTTCTTAAAGAAAAGATTTAACTTTTTCAAACTATCTTATTTGCTTTGCTTAAAACTTTCTAAACTCAAGCTTAAGTTTTTGCCTATAATCAAGTTGAGACACTAAAAATTTCAAGAGAAGAACACATCATTGAGTAGTGAGATAGTGAGCCCATATCTTCTTCTTATATTAAAAACAACAAATCACTCTTCAAGCTTTTCAAAAAATCACTTTTTCCAAAGCCTTCTCTAAGTTTGCAATTTTTCTTTTAATCATTTCCCTTCTCTCCATTCCCTTTTTCAATTTATAAAAAAAAGAAGAAAGACACCAGCTCTATTCTTTGTTACTTAACAGAAACACCGAAAAGCTTCTTTCGCATTCCTCCTCATGGACACGACCCGTTAGCCCAAAGCTACACGGTAATTCTTATCACTTTTATTTCACGATCACGGGCCACGAGTATTACTGTTTCTTGGACGGTTCCTCGGGTATAATCAGATTCCTATTACTCTTGAGGATCAAGAAAAGATTACATTCAAATGTCCATTTGAGATATTTGCTTATCGTCGAATGCCTCTCGGCTTGTGCAATGCCCCAGCAACATTTCAACGTTGCATGTTGAGTCTTTTTTCTGATATGGTAGAACGATTCTTAGAAATCTTCATGGATTATTTCTCCATCTTTGGAGATTTGTTCACTCAATATCTCCACCATTTAGAACTTATCCTCCAACGTTGTGCTGAGAAAAATCTGACACTGAACTGGGAGAAATGCCACTTAATGGTAAGACACGGAATTGTCTTGGGTTATGAAATCTCCAAGAAAGGAATTGAAGTGATAGAGCCAAGATTGAGGTTATTGCTAAGCTTCCTATGCCCAAATGCGTGAAGGATATTCGATCCTTCTTAGGACACGCTGGTTTTTACCGAAGATTTATCAAGAATTTTAGCAAGATTGCTAGACCCTTACTCTGTTAGTTAACGACGTGTCCTTCACTTTCGATGCTGAATGTATGAATTCTTGAGAGAATCTTAAGAGAGAGCTTATTTCTGCACCAGGCATATCTGCACTGGATTGGTCTAAGCCATTCGAAATCATGTGTGACGCTTCTGATTTTGCCATAGGTGCTGTCCTAGGACAGCGCATTGATAACAAGCAGCACGTGATTTACTACTCTAGTAGGACTCTCAACGATGCTGATTAGACGAGAAAGGTTTATGTAAATGTATCGATGTATCCCTTTCTTATCTCCGCTATAGCATAAGGCTATACCGAGTCGATTCTCAGGGAGAGCTAGCGATGGAAGCGTTACGAATCGTAGTGAAGAAATGTAAACGAAGATTCTTCTATGCTAATAAAAATAATGAATCAAATGAAAAAGAAACTAAAGAAAGGATGGATATGTTCATGGTGAAAAAGTCGGAAAAGAAATCAAGAGTGGATTTGGTATTCACAAGAAAAGAAAAGGAAACTTAAAGAAGCAAACAAACCATGACTAGCTTACCTTACTACCTTACCAATACTTACTAAACTCCGTGATAGTGAACGCTTGCCTCATGTTGTCACTCCATCGGCATGGATTCGTCTCGCGTGTTGATCTAATTACTTTCTCATTTGAAGAATGGGTGGTTTAACCCATCGGAGAAGAGAAGACCATCCAACTTGCAAGATGAAATATAGCAATCACCCATGAGTTAGTGAAGATGGCAAGGCTAGTGGTTAGCTAGTACATGGTAGGAAAATTAGCTACAAGCCATGAGAAGTAAAACAAAGCATGAAGTAAATTGCAAGGAATTAAAGAAAGCAATAAAGAAAGCACATAAAGAAAGCAAGTAAATTAGAACCAAGCTCAAGTAGAGGGAGGAGAATGGATCAATCCTTGCATAGCTTCAAGTTGTCACCCTTGATTACACAAGCTCTCTCTCTCACAATCTCTCTCTTTTACAATGAATTCTAGGGAAAGAGAAGAGGGATCTAAAGAACTAAACCTAGAGAAAAACTAAACAAAATTACAACAACTAATGATTTTTCCTCTCTTCTCTGTTCAGTATCTGCTCGCAGGCCAGGTGCAGGTATTTATAGCCCCCAGGAGAAGGATCCAGAACCCAGTCTGTTGGCGCAAAATCTGGGGCTCAACGGCCCCAGATTTGCCGCCAGGGCGCGGCAAGGCGCGGCAATACTGTGGCCGTTGGCCAACAGCTTTCTGGTACGAAGTTGTTACAAGTTTGTTAGCCACGTGGCCTTCTAGAATCTGGAGTTGTTGCGCGGATCTCTCTGGATTCTGGATTAGATTTGGGCTTTATCTTGATCTTTGAAAATCACTTTAATTATTGCTAATTAAAGTGATTAATTGGCTTTCTCTTCATTAGAGTGTGTACCTGCAAATATATAGAGAAGATTAGTAAAAATCATGTATTTATTACAAAAATGCATGGGAATAATGAGGTAAAATATGCAATATTGGATCACAATCACACCCCACACTTATTCTTTTGCTCGTCCCGAGCAAAACAAAGAAAAAGAAAAGAAAATCCTAACTACCAATTTTATTGCACCACTTTCGCAGGTGACGCGATTGCACTGAGCATGTGCAACAAGCCGTTAAACCTCTAGGTTACCCTAGAGGAGTGTTGTCTCCTGAGGGTTTTCAGCGGATTACACCCACAAAATCCATAAAGAAAGAAAACAAATGTTAGTGTTTTGAAAATGCATTTGAATAAGAGACAAGTTTACGAACTATTTTTGCAAAAATATAAGTGATCCTAGGTCATAAGTCCACCTATAATTATTCTTTCTTAAACTTAGTCTCCATGCAAGATCTTGTCTTCAATTAAGGTAAGAATTCAAAATTGGATTGAATACTTTATCTTTCATAAAACCTAGATAATATGCACACCGTGCTCTGTGAAAATTTCTGGGATTTCAACTCTAACCATCAAGCCATTTATTTATTTATTTATTTTTCTTTTCTTTTTTTTTTCTTCCCTTAGTTTTCTTAGGCTTTCTAGTTCACCCATGTAGCGAGCCTATAACCGATGACTCCCAAACCAGATGGTTCTAGGGCACCAGATGAGAAAACATCCCTCGGGTTAAAGGACTCGAGTGAAAAAGGCCACAAAACTAAAGGGGATTATTTATAATCACCGTTAGGCGTGAATAATCATGCTTCTTGAGGCACAATTATCCAGCTTAATAAGTGAGATCACCGTTAGGCGTGAGTAATCATGCTTCTTGAGGCATAATTTTCCAGCTTAATAGGTGATGTTTTATTATATATATATTATATTTTTTCTTTTTTTTCTTTTATTTTTATGGCATTTTGGTCTTTGTTTCCATCCCAAGAAATGTGTAAGTGTAAAGTGCATATTATCTAAGGCAAAAAATTCAAGATAAAAATATCTCACCAATTTTACTTACTTAGCCTATAATCTCAAACAAGATCTATTATTTCAACTAGGTTTAAGATGTCATAATTAAGGCTTTCTTAATTCCTAAGATACATCTTAATTTTCTTAAAAATAGATCAAAACTTTGTCTCTTATTTCAAAAAGTTTTTTTTTATTTTATTTTATTTCTAAAAGAAAAGATAAAATCTAAAAAGAAAGTGAAAAATCTAGAAAAAAGATAAAATCTAAAAATAAAATGGAAGACCTAAAAAAAATGTAAATCCTAAAAAATCCTATAAAGAAAATAAAAAGTCCTATGTTAGTACATACCCCCCCATACCTATCTCATGCATTGTCCTCAATGTATGCAAGATAAAAATGATGCATGAAATAGGTAAGGTAAAAAGTCACTCCCTCCTCCTCTTTGGACCCGCAGTAGTACTGGGTCCTGCCGACTGTGTCCTCCTCAACGTCGCCTCAATATCATCTAACCTGGAGGATAACCTGGATGATTCCTCCTCCACCTTCTTCCTCAACCTCACCTGACCTCTAAAAATCTTCTTCATGCCCTTCCAGATGGAGGACATGAAGGCATGTGTATCACGTGGGGGGTCCTGCCTCCAAAATTCAGGTTCATCCTCGGCATCAAAACTCTCCTCAGATGAGGACTCTACCGGAACATCCTCGGTTTGGACTGTAGGTGTCCAGACCGCATGCAAACAACTATTGTACGCATTGGTAGGTCTCTCGGGTGCAACAAATACTCTATCGAATGAATCAAAAATACTGTCTGGTAGGAAAGTCCTACACAAACGTGTAATCAGGATGGGGTGAGAGTATTTGGCACCTCGTGTGCGTGAAGAGTTAGCGATAAGTGCATGGAAGATGACCTTGTTCAAACAAACCGAGTGTTGACGAGTCATTAAATCATGTATAATTTGCAACACTGGTCTGTTGAAAGAGGAGGTGTGGTCAAGCCCTAAAATATTGCGTTGGATCCATCGTCCAACGCAATGAACATTTCTAAACATCGTACTGGCTTTGAGCCCACGATCCTGCTCAGTACAACGAGCTCCCATAACAGTCATATAATCAATCAAAGGGAGAGGCTCGCTGTGTTGTGTGACGATTGGGACAGAAGTGATTTCCTCAAGAAGAGGAAGCGTGATAAACAAGTCTCCAGTGGGCATGTGTACAGTGAACTGGTACATATGTGGATCAATCGATGCTTGGTCAAGATGCGTGTAAAACATTGTCACTAGTTCGGGACAATAAAATGCATCGGTCTCAGTGTTGTCGTATACTAATGTGTACCAATTCCTAGCTCTAATTCTTTCTAAAAATACATGCCCATAACCATTCACATCACACAAAATCCGCCCAAAATCCTTCTCAACAAAAATTGCAGGTGCCATAATATGAATCAAAATCAAAGCAGTAAAAAGGAAGAGATGTGAATTCGAACCACCCCCGGATTACGTGGGGGAATAAAATCGATCTCTGTTGTGGGTGCAGGGAACTCTGGAGGAAGATATAGCACCAGATCGGCCACCAGTGCTTCAGATCGACTGGTGCAGAAATTTTCTGTGCACAGAAAACGTCAGGGTTGCCGCGTTTGCGCGGCTTGGGCGGCGGATCCGCGGCAGAGTGAAGAGATCTGGGGAGAAGAAAATTGCAGAGGCTGCGCTTTTGAGAGGAGAGTGGGGATCTGAAGAGAGTTTCTCGTGTGAGGGCTGAAGTGTGGGGTAGAGAAATATTTATAGGAGGGAGAAAAGTTAGGTTTCCAAAATTATCCCTAGGTCAAAGATTTAATTACAACCCTAGGTCAAAGGATTTTGAATGTGAATGGAATCCTAGGGAAGAGAGAGAATCCTAGGAATTTAGAAAGATTGGAATTTGGAAAGTGTGGGAACTCCTTTTAAGCATAAAAATCCCTCCTTTATTTCTATTTATTTATTTTTTTATTTATTTTCTAAATTCTATGTTAGTAAATCCTATGTTAGTAAAAAAAAATTACCTTAAGGTGGTGGTTCCGGTGGTGGTCGGATTGGTCCACGGAACATGGCCCAATCAACTTTACGTTGGGTTTTCAGGAACCCACCAGAAATTTCAATAATATGACCCACAAAAATGATGTGTGCATTTAAGATTATTATGTACATTCCCCCATCTAATTTCCAAATTTTTAAAATAATTTCTGAGTTAAATTTATCAACTACCTTGTCCCAGAATGGAATATGGAATGATAGAACGGTTGACTTGGACTCGGAAAGGAACACCGACTCAGGGAAGTGAATGAAGTCAAGTAAAGGTTCAGGAGTCGGAATAGATTCAAGAACTGGGTCCAAGTCAAGAAAATGAAGCTCAAGTCCACATTCAGTTTCCCATGATGGAATGTGACTATCTAAGATTAGTGATTCAAGTTCAGGAGGGTTGGGAATCAAAACTGACTCTGAAATGTTACTCAAATTGGGTAACAAAACAGGAGTCATTAATGATTCAGGTATTTGAACTAAATCACAAACTTGAGGGTCAAAGTCACATTTCTCATTGAGTTCAATTCCACAGAAATGAGAACTTGCAAATTTGTCAATTGTATCTTCAGAAGTGTAAAATTGGGCAAGTTCAATATGATCCTCAAAGATGGGTGATTCAACTTCATTGTGAATTGGGCAAGGATCCAAGGTTGACTCCGGGAAAAGATTGATGTGAGGTAGAGATACCGGAGTCATTATCGAATCAGAAAAGAGGATTGAATCACTAAGTTGGAGTTCAAGATCACATTCCTTATGTAATTCAATTTCAGAAAAATGTGAACTTGCCAATTTATCAATGGGATTTTCAGAAGTATGGAATTGGCCAAGTTCAATGTGATCATCATAAAATATTGGTGATTCAATTTCACAATGGATAGGTACTGGATTCAATTCTGACTTTGGAAATGGATTGAAATCAGGTAAGGATATAGAAGTCATGATTGAATCAGGAAGTAGAGTTGAATCATCTGGTGAAAGTTCAGGATCATAATCATGTTCAAGTTCAATTTCAGGGAAAGGAAAACTTGCCAAAATGTCAATTGGAACTGAAGTTTGGACAAGTTCATTTGTAGGAGATGAAAAACTTGCCAAAATGTCAATGGGATTTGACGTTTGGACAAGTTCAATTTTAGGAAATGAAAAACTTGCCAAAATGGAATCTGAAGTTTGGACAAGTTCAGGTGGTTGTGCTGAAATTGAATCTTGATTTCCAAAACAACATGACTCTTTGACAGAATGGTTAGTGACATTAGAAATAGGATGAGAATGAAGAGTTTGGATCATCAAATCTATGTCACGGTTACGATCATTTCGAGTCTGAGTCAAGAATTCAAGCATCTTTTCACAATTCATTGGTTCATCATGTTGTTGAAAAGATGAAGAATTGTTTTGGAATTGGTGATGAAATTGTGAGTCAAAACTGTGTGGTGATGGAAAAGTGGACTCACACAAGAGATCTTTACTCGTTTCCAAGGCAAATGGTTGTTCATTAGGAAAAGGTGGAAGTGAGTAAGACTCTTGAAAATACTGTGGAATTGGAGGGTCAAATGTTTCTTGAAGTTGTTACTCGACCCTTTGAAGATTAGCTTCTATACTCCTGAGTAACTCAGATTTTTCTTCAATTGGTGGTTCAGAAAAAGGAGTATATGAAGCGGATTCTGGAAATGAATATTGTGGATATTGTGGACTCGGTGAATATGGTGGAAAAGGAGGTTGATAATTAAACTCGGGAGACTGGAATCCCCAATTACTCGGTGAAGAGTTGAAATTATTATGAAAATTATAGTTATTAGATGGGGGGTATGGGTCATATTGATTCGGATAAGGCCAACCCGGTGTATTTGGTTGGTGCATATTGTAAAACACCGGGTTGGAATTATCCGAATATGGAGATAGTGTGAAATATGGATTATTATTAGGATGGAAAGAATTGTAATTGTAAGCCATATCACACAATCAAATACAAACAAACAAACAAACAAACAAAAGAAAGAAAAATTCTAACCTAAGTTAGGGTAGACTTAGGACCTAGACGACTCCTAACTGATAGACTGTCCACGGGAGGTTTAGTGCAGACTCTAACCACAAGCTAATCAGCCAGGGAAGGGTAAGGTTGGTGGGAGGTTTTCCGTCAGAGATGTTCCTTAATTAAGTAACCAGCAACCTTCGGGCTTTCGGCCCTCAACCCCTTTTCTAGACACTGATTTTGCAAGAGTTAAATTCCAACACTTTTCCCCCTTAGGATAATCTCCTAAATGAGTCCGAGATGTCCCTAGGGCCAACGTCTATTTTTTTATTAAATTAAGCTTGGGTTAGTGAGTGCTTGGGAAAATGATTTTCGGGCTAAGGAAAGGGTAATGAACTCCCCACCTTATCTTATTTACGGGTTATGCCCTTAAAATTGATTTGTGCAAGTGTACAAGAAATATAACAAGGATTCACTCAAAGCATGAAAATCAAGCAAGAGATGATTCCTAGTCTATATGCAATGCGAAACGTACCTTGCCTCCAGCACTCTTCAACAGTAAAAGTAAAGAATTGAAAGACACGTGCCTAAAATGCAAATGTCTAAACAATTTTTAACTTTTCAAACAATTTTTTACTGTTGATTAAATTAGCAGGTATATGGTGAAAAATACAGGACTTAATGTATTGCAGCAGCTGTATTTTGCAGAGCAAGAGACCCTGCAGAAAAATGGTTAGAAGTCAACTCCTTTTTGCCGCGCCCGCGCGGCAGAACGCGGCAAGTCAGAGGGATCCTGGTCTCTGCTTTCGAGAGCAGAGGCCCAGGTCCGCTTATATGTTTCTGCAATGCAAGATTTGCTGTATCTTCAACCTGTACCTGCAACAGAGAAGAAGATTCGTTTAGTTCTTCACTTTAAAGAAAATCCGTTGCTCTCCCCGGCAACGGCGCCAAAAATTTGATTAGACGAGAAAGGTTTATGTAAATGTATCGATGTATCCCTTTCTTATCTCCGCTATAGCATAAGGCTATACCGAGTCGATTCTCAGGGAGAGCTAGCGATGGAAGCGTTACGAATCGTAGTGAAGAAATGTAAACGAAGATTCTTCTATGCTAATAAAAATAATGAATCAAATGAAAAAGAAATTAAAGAAAGGATGGATATGTTCATGGTGAAAAAGTCGGAAAAGAAATCAAGAGTGGATTTGGTATTCACAAGAAAAGAAAAGGAAACTTAAAGAAGCAAACAAACCATGACTAGCTTACCTTACTACCTTACCAGTACTTACTAAACTCCGTGATAGTGAACGCTTGCCTCATGTTGTCACTCCATCGGCATGGATTCATCTCGCGTGTTGATCTAATTACTTTCTCATTTGAAGAATGGGTGGTTTAACCCATCGGAGAAGAGAAGACCATCCAACTTGCAAGATGAAATATAGCAATCACCCATGAGTTAGTGAAGATGGCAAGGCTAGTGGTTAGCTAGTACATGGTAGGAAAATTAGCTACAAGCCATGAGAAGTAAAACAAAGCATGAAGTAAATTGCAAGGAATTAAAGAAAGCAATAAAGAAAGCACATAAAGAAAGCAAGTAAACTAGAACCAAGCTCAAGTAGAGGGAGGAGAATGGATCAATCCTTGCATAGCTTCAAGTTGTCACCCTTGATTACACAAGCTCTCTCTCTCACAATCTCTCTCTTTTACAATGAATTCTAGGGAAAGAGAAGAGGGATCTAAAGAACTAAACCTAGAGAAAAACTAAACAAAATTACAATAACTAATGATTTTTCCTCTCTTCTCTGTTCCGTATCTGCTCGCAGGCCAGGTGCAGGTATTCATAGCCCCCAGGAGAAGGATCCAGAACCCAGTTTGTTGGCGCAAAATCTGGGGCTCAACGGCCCCAGATTTGCCGCCAGGGCGCGGCAAGGCGCGGCAATACTGTGGCCGTTGGCCAACAGCTTTCTGGTACGAAGTTGTTACAAGTTTGTTAGCCACGTGGCCTTCTAGAATCTGGAGTTGTTGCGCGGATCTCTCTGGATTCTGGATTAGATTTGTGCTTTATCTTGATCTTTGAAAATCACTTTAATTATTGCTAATTAAAGTGATTAATTGGCTTTCTCTTCATTAGAGTGTGTACCTGCAAATATATAGAGAAGATTAGTAAAAATCATGTATTTATTACAAAAATGCATGGGAATAATGAGGTAAAATATGCAATATTGGATCACAATCAGATACTCAATTAAACTACACTACTATTGAGAAGGAATTCTTGGCAGTAGTGTTTGCCTTAGAGAAATTTCGTTCCTACCTAATAGGGTCCAAAACTACCATTTTTATCGATCATTCTGCGCTTAGGTACCTCATGATGAAGAAGGATGCCAAAGCCCGACTCATTCGTTAGATCCTCCTTCTTCAAGAATTTGATCTCGAGATTCGAGATAAGAAAGGCATAGAAAATGTCGTTGTTGACCATCTCTCACGAATCCCAAATTCTCCATCCAACGAATTGCCCATAAATGAGGACTTTCCTGATGAAAATCTCTTAGCTATCTTTAGACAAATCAAGCTAATTTTGGAGAAAACTGTGAATCAAAATTGGAAAGATTAGTCCACCAAACTTGTAGATTCCCTATGGGCCTACAGGACCGCTTTCAAGACGATTCTAGGGATGTCTTCTTATAGGTTAGTTTTTGGGAAGGCTTGCCACCTACCTGTTGAGTTAGAGCACCGGGCCTTATGGGAAATCAAGCAATTGATTTTCGACTTGACTAAGGCCGGTGACCTTCGAAAATTATAAATTTTCGAATTAGAGGAGTTGAGAAATGAGGTCTATGAAAATGCTAAGATCACTAAACATAGAGTTACGATTTTTCATGATAAACACATCATAAAGAAAACATTTATCCCTGGACAAAAAGTCTTACTCTATAATTCTAGGCTTCATCTTTTTTAGGAAAGCTAAAATTAAGATGGACTGGGCCATTCGTTATAAAAATCTTGTTTCCACACGGTGCTGTAGAGATCAGTGACACCAAGAAAGGAAATGACTTTAAGGTAAATAGTCAACGCCTTAAACCTTTCTTGGAATCGGTGCCAGAATGAAACGACTATGGGTCTTTTCGACCCAGTGTATCGGTAACTTTCCTCTTTTACATTTTATTTTATGTATCTATACATTTCTTTCATACATTGGGGACAACGCATGAGATAAGTGTGGGGGAGGGCTCTAACATGACTAATATAACTAAAAAAAAGAAGAAAACAAAGATATATATATATATATATATATATATATATATATATATATATATATATATATATATATATAAACCTTTTTGAAAGGTAAGAACATTATTTTGATATATTTTTTGTAAGAAATTAAGTCAATTTTAACGAATGAAAAAATCATAATTAGGATTTCTTATACTTGGTCAAAATAAGATGACTTGATTGATTTTCAGGGTTAGGAAGAATATTGATGGAAGTAATGTAGTGTTGATCTTTACCTTGAAGAAATATGCACACCTTACACACTTAGGGTTCAAAAACAATGACTAGTATGCCTTATAAAAAAAAGAAAGAAAAAAAAAATATATGTATATATCTATGGAAAATAAACAAATTTAATTATTGATTAGCTAGGTGTTTTGGCCTAAGAAAGCCTTGGTATTTATGCAAAAGATAATTAGATAAGTTTGAAATATATATATATATATATATATATATATATATATATATATATATATATATATATATATATATATATATATATATATATATATATATATATATATATATATATATATATATATATAAATCCTCTGATTAAGCTGAGTATTTGTGCCTCATGAAGCATGAGTATTCACGCCTAAAAGGGGTATATTTTATAAATAAAAAACTTTAATTTCGTGGCCTTGTCTGCTTGAGTTTTAAGTCCTTAGGGGTGTTTTCTCACCGGGTGCCCTAAGACTGTCCAGTTTGGGTGTCACCGACTAAAGGCTCGTTACTTGGACAGATTAGAAAGCCTAATAGAATTAAGGAATAAATACCACCAAAAATAAATATAAATAAAGCATAAGAGTTAATGTTAAAGAACTCTTAGTCAAACTTCACGGTCACGAGGGTGCATATGACTCAGGGTAAAATAATAGATTAGATGAGAAATACATTTTGACTCCTTACTTTGGTTAATGATATGTTTTTGGATAGAGACAAGTTTAGGAATGAAAAGTTTGATATTTCTATAACTTATAGATTACTTGAACTCTTACAAATATACTTCAAATATTTTATCTTTTCAAAATGCTTTTTGAAAATACTAACATTTTTTCTTTCTTTATGGATTTTGTGGGTGCAATCCACTGAAAACTCTTACGAGATAAAACTTATCCTCTAGGGGTAATTTAGAGGTTTAACGGCTTGTTGCACATGCTCAGTGCAATCGAGTGACCTGCGAAAGTGGTCTAATAATTAATTAGGATTAGTTTTGATGTTTTGCTCGAGGGCGAGCAAAAGATAAGCGTGGGGGTGTGATTGGTCACATATATTGCATATATATTGTCACATTACCATGTTTATTACCTAAATAAATCATGTTAATAAGTCCTATTTTTCTTTATAAAATGCAGGCCCATTTCTAAAGGATAGGAAAGAGAAACGAGCCCAAAAGCCCATCAAATTCTGATTTAATTCAGAATTATTCAAAATTAAGAAATCAGGGAAGATCATGGAAAATCAGAGAGGTTAAAAACTGGTTAAAATGAATCTTCTCAAATCAAGTGGTTAAAGCCAAAGATCAAAGGCTGTTTCGTCAAATCCTAGAGCTGAAACGGGAAAACCAGTAGGAGATAAAGGGGAATCACCAAGCGAGCGAGACCCACCAACCAGGTGGTGTCACTTGGCCACACCATGGCCCTAGAAAGGCGGCCAAAGCCATGTTTTCACAGCTTGTTAGTGTTTGTTGGGGGAGCGTTTGCTCCTCCTATCTTCGTACGCCCTCCCCAATTTGGTTTTTGCCTATAAATACTATATTTTTTCGAGAAAAAGGGACCGGAAATTAGTTTAAGTTTTTCTCTTTGTTTTTAGGATTTAGGTTCTTTGTTAGATAGTATAGAGAAGTTGTATCTCTATTTCTAATTTGTAGTTCAGTTCAAATACCAGTGAGAGAGAGGAATAGAGTGATTGTAATCTAAAGATTAAAGTGACATCAATAAAGGATCAAACTTTTCTTCTACTCAAATTCATGGATATGTCTTGTTTTATTTACATGTATTATTTTACATCTTTCATGAGTAGCTAAACTTATTTTCTGGGCTCACTATCGTCCCTCTCTTCGATCTCTTGTTTTGAATGGTTTTGATGTAAAGAACCCAACGGAATCATATGTATGCCTTAAACTAAGCCTTTCTTCTTTGAAAGTGTTCTTAAAGGCACATGAGGATGAGTTTGGATTTCTAAAGTTCTATTTCTTTTAAAATATCACTTGAACTTGCTTTTATTTCATATTTGAAAGAAACTTGATGATTTAACATTCAGTTCAAGAGGATTTCTTAAGAAAAAGAATTAAACTTTTCCAAACAATCTTATTTGCTTTACTTAAGACTTTCAAAACTAAAGCTTAAGTTTTTGTCTATGATCAAGTTGAGGCACTAAGAATTTCAAGAGAAGAACACATCGTTGAGTAGTAAGATAGTGAGCCCAGATCTTCTTCCTATATTAAAAATAACAAATCACTTTTCAAGCTTTTTAAAAAAAACACCTTTTCCAAAGGCTTCTCTAAGTTTGCAAATTTTCTTTTAATCATTTCCTTACTCTCCATTCTCTTTTTCAATATAAAAAAAAGAAAAAAATACCAACACCATTCTTTGTTATTTAATAAAAACACCGAAACGCTTCTATCGCATTCCTCCTCGTGGACACGACCAGTTAGCCCAAAGCTACACGGTAATTCTAATCACTTTCATTTTACAATCACGCCAGCAAGTCAAAACTCAAAGTTTGCCTCCCACTATGAGTCTGAAGTCAGCTCATAGAGTTCGGGGAGACAAACAATATAAGCCAACACTAAGAATATAACTAAGCATGATTAAAATCTATGAGGCAGATACAAGAAAATATTCAATATATTTATGGTGTCAATACTAAGATGAATAACACCTACTAATTCAAATATATCACCAGTAGGAAAGTTCTCCCACTCATGACTAACCAATGGTAAATAACATATCACATAACATTAAATCGGGCAAACCTAGGGCATGGGTTAAATACTAATAAATGGTTTATGGAAGGGTCTGTCTAAACATACGACCAAACCACAAATAATCTCTAATAGAGATAAACTATCACACAATAAAGGAGATGAAAACATTGTTTCCATATCCGGAGACAATCCCCATCATTTAATAGAGACATGCCCACTTTCACATAAAAAAAGTAAACATGCTACTGGCCATATCAGGCTTGTCTCAACGGCACCAAAGAGTCTCTACTTAATGGTAGATAAAATGAGTATTGAACTCAAAGTATTTTCCACTACCTCAGTCTGGCCAAGCTCACACTCATAAAAGAAATAATCAAGTCTGGCTCTTGAACAAAGGTAAGCAATACTAACTATCTCACAAATCTGAAATACGTAAACCACACGAGTCTAATATGCTGATACAACTCAAGTCTAACACATGGCTGAACTATACATGGGTATAGCATACAACTAAGCTATTCATGACTAGTACACATCCAAACAATCATATCTATAAATAGAATAGTCCTCATGTCTGATATACGATCACACTACAAGTTTTAAATCAACATAGAGATCTACATCAAATTCAAAACACCTAGACACTAGATTAGCGACTGGTGTACAGATTAGTCAACTAATCTACCTAACAGAGAGTTGGATCTCTTAATCTAGTCGACTAGTCCATAATGTTAGTCAGCTAGCCTAACATTTAAAACTTGATCTTTATCATTCTTTGACCTCTGAAGTGTGATACTACTCTACCCTGATCTAGGTCTTCTCCAATGAATTTGAGGTACTCAAATACTAAAACTAACATTCCAAATACAATGCATAGAAATCCTTAAACAAGAATAGGTCATAGGTTTATCCTCAAATGGATTCATTATAAAATAATTTCCAAGTTAAATAACATGGCTCAACATATGAGTTATCATGGCCTAATGCTTGGATTTCTAATCGACTCTAAGTATTAAATTATAGTCAAGTATATCCTCAAATAATCATCAAGTTAAACATCTAACAGGGCATGCACTAAGCTGCTATAGGCTAAAGACATACACATGATAAACATGAATGAAAATAAAGGTGAACGTGTCCATGCATGTAACATGACGCGACAAGTCACAGCGATACCGAAAGTATAACAAACACTGGGAACCACGCCCTCAGAGCGATTCGACCAACATAATAAAACATCATTCGTATTCTAAAAAATGATAAACACATTTAAACACGTAGTAAAGGCCAACATTCATAATCCCATTTCCAAGAATACATCATTCCCGTTTACACACTTATCTAAGAATGGCAAATTCCCGTTCGCCCCCACCTAAGAATGGCATTATTTTCGTGGCATACACGCGTCCACACACATGCTCTGTGCATGTTCAAGTCCACGTGTCTCATACATGTATCACAAATCAACCACAAGTGCTTAGAGTACACATGTCTTGTGCATGCATCAAAATAACCAAAAGTATTCATACATACTACCATTGTATGTACAGTAGCTACCATACTTTACGCGTATGCAATACTTGTCCCATATGAACCCACTGGGTTCGTATCACAAGTATAAACATGCGCCTCAAACAAATCAAATAACACAAACCATTTCATCATCAATTTGAAACTTATTAGGTTTTCATCTATCGCTATCGTTCGATATTGACCCAATCAGCATACAATGGCTCATACCAATCATCGGGATCTAGGAAAATTTTCTAACATGATACAAATCATATTTTTATAAATGAACATAATCATTAGTTTCTTAGATCTAATAAAATTCATATGTTTTAATGATCCAAATTATTCCATATTAAAGAGGGTGCAAGCTAGTATGGAAGGGATCCATATATTTTTAACTGCACATTGTATATTATGCTTATGTGGGTTAGAGTTTAATCATTCCTTCTCCATATAATGCACATATGCAGAGGGAGTTAACTTAACATCTCTCATCTTCATAAATTTATATCGCATATACATTTACTTTGTTCTCTTTATCCTTTTGTTGATGAATTGACAAAAATAAAGAGAAATCTAGAGTTTATATATGCATGTGATTATATATTTTTGCATATATATGTTTTGTATTCATGATTTGTTTGGTATCTATGAGCTTACATTGAATATCTATTTGTTTTATGGTATGCATGAGTTAAGGGGAAGCTTTTACAAAGCTTATCTTTAATCCATGCATATATAAGTCCATGAGTTTTGTCATCATCAAAAAGTGTCACGCTCCGCTTCCCAAAATACGTGGAAACGGAGTCGCGATGAGAGTCGGCAACGTATATACGTGAGGAGAATACCCCACATATACACGCTAACCCTAAGGTAACCTGAACAAGCTATATAATCACTATGAAAAATTAACACCACTATAATAATACATATAATGTCTACACATGATCTCAGATGAATAAGGAATGGAATGACAACTGAAAGTGATATATATAGGGAATAAAGAATCAACAGAAATAAAGATTAAGCAAGAGTACCAGTAATCAAATAGAGAAAACTTCAGGTTCCTTAAGTTGCTTGTGATTCTCTCCAAATACCTGATCAGTAATAAATAGCTACAGATCTGGATATGCAAATTCAGAGAGTCAGAACTCCTAGTGAATTTGTAAGAACAAAGGGGAAGGTGCACATGCATATAACATGTGAGCATGTGAATATAATCTATACTGAAATAAGACTAAAAATAACATGCAAAATATAAATAGACAGTATTAAGGGCAGTCAATAATAGAACAAGATGTATAATCAGGTCAGGTGTCTATCACAGTCTATATATCAGGTGAGTAAACTCAGTCAGTGGTAAAGTCCAGTGTACAATCAGGTCATAAGTATAATCAGGTATCTATCATAACATGTATATATCAAGTTCAGTCTACAATGTCAATGTAAGATTCAGTTTTATTATTAAATATGTCAGCGAATACCAACTGTCACATGCAGTAGACGCATCCCATTTTACGCTACTACACATATCAATCGGGGTCCTAAGTTATTGAAACTGATTGGTTGGAGAAATTGACCACGACCAAAATGTCTGGCATTAAACCAGGCCCTATCGCTAGGTAGTCAGTAACAGTAACAGTACTCACAGTATCACTGTGGAACAATACTCACAATTTCACTGTGAAATAATAAACAGATGGGATGTCAGTCATCCCCTAGAATCTTATAGTGAAACCGTAAGTCAGCTACGCAACCTGTATCCTAGGTCCATCCAAAATACAGACGCTATCTTCTCATTAATTTCTCTAATCCCAGTGTAAGTTATCTTTTTATCTTATTATTTAATTTATTTAAAATAATCAATATCTATGTTACTTAGAATACTGGGATGACACAGTGACAGTAACAGTACAATATATCAGTATAGAGTAATTGTATACACGGTTGATAACAGTGAACAGTAATAGTAACAGTGTATGCGATGAACAATAAAACTGTATATGGTGTTACAGTCTAACGATACTTTCTCATTAACTTTCAGTAATATGAATTACACTCACATAATATGTCATGCACTGTCTTGTCAATTTTTAGTCTCATTTATAAGCTCTAGGATATAACAGTAACATGATCCATCAACTCATGTCTTAATAATTACCGTGAACATCAAACACTAAGTCCTTGTCGAAGTAACGGATACAGTGAACCACCAGTCCAATAAACAAGTAATTAGTTCTCTCATCATATTGATTCTACTCTTATACTCTAAGTCACCAATAATTAAGATCGATTAATAACTGCCATAAAAACTCTGAACATATAATATAGTCACCGATATCACTGAAATCACTACAATATATCTGTATCCATAACTGAATAATTGTAGTGACTAGGAACCAATCATGAAGAGAGGTTTATTGAATATCCTCAAAGTCAACTAGATCAACAGATAATGAAATCATATCTAAACAGTGAAACATCCTCAAGGACATGAAACTTAGAATGGTCTATATCAGATAATTAACATCAATAAACTCATCCATACTTAATCCGTATGATTGGTAAATAAATCTGAAATACTCACAA
The DNA here is from genome assembly GCA_038442645.1 of Agave tequilana. NCBI lineage: Eukaryota > Viridiplantae > Streptophyta > Magnoliopsida > Asparagales > Asparagaceae > Agave > Agave tequilana. Next base: position 42,138 of record JAVJIF010031878.1, on the reverse strand, counting down.
CTCATAATCTAACAATCGTTAATCATATCTAAATATTGATTAAGATCCGACAAAAGAATATAAGTCCTAGATCAATTCTAACTCTAAATAATGCCATATATAAATCCACTCAATCTCAAAATCAATCCAGTTAAATCCTTAAATTTATCACAACTAAATCTAAATCTGAAATAGTTACACATAAAATGACATAATTCTAATATCTCAATACCAAGATACAATGTCCATGTACATCTGATGCTCAATATCAATAAGGTAACATCAAGAAGTACCAAGTAACTCTAAATACCACCAAGCATATAAGAAACTGATACCTGATAATCTAGCCCTCATCGACTCACCAATCAATCAACAGATAATTATCATGCAAGTTTCAATTCACTAAATAATTATCAGACAAAAAATACACATGAGTTATGCTATATGTCCTAAAATATTAATTAGACCAGTCCATCCATAGATCGAAATAAGTAACAGTCTAAGATATATCAATACTAGGCCTATGCCAACAACGATGAACTAATAAGACATGAAATGACATTGATAAATACTCATGTTAACTTCATAAATAAGGTGAACGCTCACTGATGTCTCATGAAGTGATACATGTAATCATACTAGTAAAATAAATCAGATGGTTGATTAGTATCCAATATTGCATTTTTTACATCATAATTCCCATGCATATTACAAATAAATATGTGATTTTTACTCCTCTTCTCTACATATTTGCAGGTACACACTTAAAGGAGAGATAGCCAATTAATCACCTTAATTAGCGATAATTAAGTGATTAATCAAAGATTAAAGAGAAGCCAAATTCAAATCCAGATCTAGAAAGATCCGCGCGTCCAAAGAAAGATCCAGATATTCCACGTGGCTAACCACCTAACAAGAAGATCTCACCAGAAAATCTGGGCTCAACGGCCCAGATTTTGCCGCCAATTTTGGGATTCTTCTAGAACTGGCGGCAGTTACAGGGAGATACGGCCTCGGATTTTGCGCCAACTGATCTAATCTCGAAGCTTCACCTGTGGGCTATAAATATCTGACCTCTGACCTGCAAGCAAAAACTGATCAGAGAAGAGAGGGAGATTAGTTCATAGTTTTGTAATTTTGTTAGTTTTTTCTAGGGTTTTTAGTTCTCTCTATGATCTTCTTCCTCCCTAGATTTCATTGTAAAAGAGAGTGATTGTGAGAGAGAGAGCTTGTGTAATCAAGAGTGACACTTGAAGCAACAAGGATTGATCCATTCTCCATCCTCTACTTGAGCTTGATTCTAGTTTGTTTTCTTTCACTTTACTTGCTTTGTTAATTTCTAGCAATTTAATCATGCTTTGTTTTCTTTTTGTAATGGCTAGTAGCTAATTTCTTGTTCCATGTACTAGCTAACCACTACTCTTGCTACTACTAACTCATGGGTGATTGCTTTACTTAATCTTGCAATTTGTATGTTCTTCTCTTCTCCAATGGGTTTCTTTTCATTTCTTGGCAAGAATCTTGTTGTAACTCTTCATATGATTCATGTGTGCCTCATGTAGAGCTTAGTCTTTGAACTAGTGCCTTGATGGAACATGGAGATGGAAGCACCAATATGCTAATTAGATGTACACTTCTTTATGTCGGATCTTGAATGTTGTATGTTCTACATAAGCATCCCTTGAGTGTATCTCTTGTGATTCTATTAGTGAAAGTCTATCTTGTAGGCCGATGACCATCTATGGAGGCTACAAGACAAGTCCAAGAATGAATCCCCATCATCATAGTGAGAAAGTAATTAGATCACATGCAAGACATATCCATGCCAATGAATTAACATGAGGCACGCATCACTATCACGGAGTTTAGTGAGTTTAGCAAGGTAGCAAGGTTAGCTAGTCATGGATTTCTTTCATTCAAAGTTTTCTTGATTTTGATTTCTTTTTAGTTGTTAATCACAATCCAACCTCAATCTTGATTTTCTCCCGATTTCCACCATGAACATAGCCACCAATTCTTTGATTTGTTTTTCTTTTGATTCTTTATTCTTTTGAAACATAGAAGAAGTCTAGTTTCCTCTTCTCACTAGTATCGTGAAAGTTTCTACACTAGCTCTCCTTGTGGTTCGACTCGGTATAGCCTTGTGCTATAGCGGAGACAAGAAAGGGTATATTGAACATCTTACATACATTTGTGGAGTAAACAAGCACCGAGGTTGATTCTAAACCTTTCTCTTTTACATAATACTCGTGCTATACTTCACACCACCCTTTCAAGTCTAATCAATTTTTGGCGCCGTTGCCGGGGACAAATACCTAATACGGCGCATACGTATCCTTTCAAATCTTTAATCAATTTTTGGCGCCGTTGCCGGGGAGAGCGACGGTATTTTTTAAAAGTGAGAAACTAAACGATTCTTCTTCTCTGTTGCAGGTGACAGGAGAAGAAAACAGGAAAATATCTACAGCAGAAACATATAAGTGGACCTGGGCCTCTGCTCAAGAAAGCAGAGCCCAGGATCCCTCTATTGTGCCGCGGATCCACAAGAATTGCCGTGGAAACGCGGCACTTTAGAGTTCACTACTTACAAAATTTTTGCAGGGGCTTCTGCTCTGCAAGATACTGCTGCTTCTATACTTCATTTCCTGTATTCTGCACCTTGTACCTGTTTAATTAATTCAACAGTAAGAAATTGGTTGATAATTGCTAAAAATTGTTAGACAATTGCATTTAGGCACGTGTCTTTCAATTCTTTAAATTTACTGTTGAAGAGTGCGTGGGACAAGGTACGTGATTCATTGCATATAGACTAAGACTCACTCTTTGTTTGAATTTTCTTACTTGGAGTGAACCTTGTTTGTTTATATATCGTACACTTGCACAATTAATTCTAAGGGCAATTCCTGTAAATAAGATAAGGTGAGGGAGGTCATTACCCTTTCCTTAGCCCGGAAATCATTTTCCCCACGTACTCACAATCCTAAGCTTGTAAATAAAATTTGATAGACGTTGGCCCTAGGGACATCCGGACTCACTTAGGAGATTATCCTAAGGGGGAAAAGTGTTGGAAATTGACTTCTGTAAAATCAGTGTCTAGGAAAGGGGTTGAGGGCCGAAAGCCCGAAGGTTGTTGGTTACTTAATTAAGGAACGTCTTCGGACGGAAAACCTCCCAACGACTTTACCCTTCCCTGGCTGATTTGCTTATAGTCAAGGTCTACACTAAACCTCCTGTGGACAGTCTATTTAGGAGTCACCTAGGACCAGAAACCCTAGACAAGCTTGGATTGATTTTTTCTTTTGTTGTTTGTTATTTTCTTTTTTTCGCTGGTGTGATCGGTGCACGTTGTTTGTGATTGTATATACAATAGTGGTTTTGTGATCCTAATTCTTTCTACACTTACACTTCCACAACCACTTCATCATGACCAACAACGTCTCACTTCAGGATCGATTTTATCCGATTCGCACCTCCATTCCTTCATGCATTCTTCTCCCCGAGCCTAATGGAAATCATTTTGAGCTGAAACCACAATTCATTAGTACACTTCCCCACTTCCATGGTCTAGAGTCTGAGGACGCGTACCTCTTTATTCGTGAGTTTGAAGAGGTATGCCAAATGATGAGAATATCCCAACTTTCTGAGGATGCTGTTAGGTTACGGTTCATACCGTTTGCACTTAAAGATTTAGCTAAGAAATGGCTTTATAGTCTTCCTGTCAGTTCCATATCTTCATGGGATGATTTTGTTAAGGTCTTTCTTAGGAAATTCTATTCTATCCATAAAACAGCCCTTATGAGAAAAAACATAATGCAATTCAAGCAAGAACCAAATGAACCTTTCTGGAAGTATCTTGAGCGTTTCAAAGACCTCCTTACCCTATGTCCCCATCACGGCATAGAGAAATGGCGGCTATGCCAGATTATCTATGATGGATTAGATTACCAAACAAAAACCCTTTTAGAATCCATGTGCCAGGGGGAATTCCTGAAAAAAGATGAACATCAGGGGTGGGATCTCTTTGAAACCCTAGCTGAGAAAACCATTCAGTGGGAGTCATGCCCTGATAAACCGACTCCCACCACTTCCAGAACTGGTACACAATCCAAAGAATCCTCTCTAGCTTCAGAAACCAAGATCACACAATTAATGAAGAGGATAGAGTTGCTTGAGTCAAAAGGGAATTCTGTGGTCAACCAGGTCAACCCATTGCCTTTAATTAGACCAGGTTGCACCAATTGTCAAGACCTTAGCCATGTTGTTGAGGAGTGTCCATTATATCAGCCCCCATTTCAGGAGAACATGAATGCAGCATTTACCAGACCCCCATACTCCAACGCTTACAATTCAGGATGGCAGAACCATCCAAATTTTCCATGGAGTCAGTCTGGTCCTGAGCATCATATGCCACCACTTCCACATCTGTACAATGCTCAGTTTCATCCATCCAGTTTCAGTCAGAATTCACTGTATATTCATCCATCTCAAAGTCCACCACAGTCATATCAGGACCCACCACCATATTACCAATCACAGTTCCAATCTCCATATCCTCAACATCCACCCCAAAATAATTCTGAAATATCTGAGTTGAAACAAATGATAGAAACCTTAACAAAGAACCAGCAACAGGAGTTGAATGAAATGAAGGTCCAGATCAAGCAATTGGCTGAGAATCAAAAAGGACTGTTCTTAAGCCAGCCATTGCTAAATCCCAAAGTTGAAAATTTAGGACCCAGTCACTGTCATGCCATTCACACCCTGAGATCTGGTAAACAAGTTGACAATAAGGTTTCTAGTCCACAATCTCATCCAGTACCAAAGCCAACATCTCATGTCCCAATGTCACCAACTTTTGACAAACCATCCTCTAGTTCAGAGCCATCCACTTCCAAGGCCAAGGGTGAAGAAAAGGTAGATGAGCATACATACAAGCCTATAGTTCCATATCCAAATAGGCTGAGAAATAACAAGTCAAATGCTCACATGGAGAAAATAAAAGAAACATTCAATAAGGTCCAAATCAATGTCCCTCTTCTTGATGCCATTCAACAAGTGCCATCATATGCCAAATTTTTGAAGGAAATGTGCACCAAGAAGAGAAAGACCCAAGTCCCTAAAAAAGTCTTCCTTGCATCATCCATCAATGAGCTGCTCACTGGTCCAATTCCTGTTAAGTATAAAGACCCAGGGAGCCCCACCATTTCATGCATCATAGGACAGACTACAATAAATAGGGCACTTCTTGATTTGGGGGCCAGTATCAATCTCCTACCTTTCTCTGTGTACCAACAATTAGGGTTAGGTGATCTTCTCCCGACCCAAATGACCATCCAATTGGCTGATCGCTCTGTTACTAAACCCAAGGGGGTAATTCAAGATGTCCTTGTCAAAGTTGGAGAATTCTTTTATCCAGTTGACTTTGTTGTCCTTGAAACAAAACCAGTGTCAAATTCCAATCAAAGGGCACAAATTCCTGTCATTCTGGGTCGACCATTCCTGGCTACTGCAAATGCAATCATTAATTGCCGGAATGGATCAATGAGGTTGACTTTTGGTAACATGACACATGAACACAATGTCTTCCACACACAGCCTCACAAAACAAAAGATCAAACATTTGAGGTTAATTTCATTAGTAACAATTGTGAGGAGGAAGGTGAAGATCCAAAAGATGAGTCACAATCTTGTGATTATCTTATCCGAATACCCTTTCAAACGGGGAAAGTTGATTTGGATATCTTCACTTTCAATGAGCCAACTGAGACTGTATTTGAACCTCCAATTGATATATCATTTGAAGACTTGTTTGCTGAAGAGATCATGTGTTTAGATGAGTCAACTCGGGGTAAGTTAGCTAATTGTCCATTGCCGGATGTTGACTTGAGTTTTGAAGAATTATATGGAGAAGAGCTAAAATTTCTAAACACTGGAAGTGATGAGATTCTGAGTGAGAGTGGTGATAAGGACTTTATGTGTGAACGATGTGGTGGAAAGAGTATGAATGAAAATAACAACAAATTGAAACTGGAATCACCTAGGGTAAGAACAATTCAGACCGTTTCCCAATGGAGTTCAAGAAAGAGAACACATTGGAACGATGGGAAACGGGCCAGAGGGAAGCGACCAAAAACCCAGGTGAGAGTTACATTTGTATATTCCTTGTAAATAATTTTTCCTACCTCTTACCTATTTCATGCATACATTTACCATAATGCATTGAGGACAATGCATGAAATAAGTGTGGGGGAGGTTTACTAACATAGGATTTTCTTTTCTTTAAAGGATTTTTATTTTTTTTTTAGGACTTTTATTTTTCTTTTTAGGTCTTTTATTTTTAGATTTTATCTTTTTTCTAGATTTTCCATTTTCTTTTTAGATTTTTGCTTTTCTTTAGAAAAATATAAATAAAAAAAAATATATAAATAAAAAAAATAAATAAAAATAAAAACTTTTTGAAATAAGAAACAAAGTTTTGCTCTATTTTTAAGAAAATTAAGATGTATCTTAGAGATTAAGAAAGCCTTAATTATGACATCTTAAACTTAGTTGAAATAATAGATCTTGTTTGAAAATTATAGGCTAAGTAAGTAAAATTGGTGAGATATTATTATCTGGAATTTTTTTGCCTTAAATAATATGCACTTTACACTTACACATTTCTTGGGATGGAAACAAAGACCAAAAATGCCACATATATATATATATATATAAAATAAAAAAAAAAAAGAAAAAGAAAAAAAGAAAAAAAAATATATAAATAAAAGATCACTTATTAAGCTGGGAAATTGTGCCTCAAGAAACATGATGACTCACGCCTAACAGTGATCTCACTTATTAAGCTGGGTAATTGTGCCTCAAGAAGCATGATTATTCACGCCTAACGGTGATCATATAAATAATCCCCCTTAGTTTTGTGGCCTTTTTTACTCGAGACCTTAAACCCGAGGGATGTTTTCTCATCTGGTGCCCTAAAACCATCTGGTTTGGGAGTCATCGGTTAAAGGCTCGATACATGGGTGAATTAGAAAGCCTAAGAAAACTAAGGGATGAAAAAAGAAAAAGAAAAAAAAATATATCTATATATATATATAAATAAATAAATGGCTTTATGGTTGGAGTTGAAATCCCAGGAAATCATCACTTACACGGTGTGCATATTATCTAGGTTTTATGAAAGATAAAATATTCAATCCAATTTTGAATTCTTACCTTAATTAAAAATAAGATCTTGCATGGATACTAAGTTTAAGAAAGATTGATTATAGGTGGACTTATGACCTAGGATCACTTATATTTTTGCAAAAATAGTTCGTAAACTTGTCTCTTATTCAAAATGCGTTTTCGAAAATACTAACATTTGTCTTCTTTCTTTATGGATTTTGTGGGTGCAATCCGCTGAAAACCCTCAGGAGACAACACTCCTCCTCTAGGGTAACCTAGAGGTTTAACGGCTTGTTGCACATGCTCAGTGCAATCGCGTCACCTGCGAAAGTGGTGTAAATAAATTGTTAGTCTAGATTTTCTTTTTCTTTGTTTTGCTCGGGACGAGCAAAAGAATAAGTGTGGGGGTGTGATTAGTATCCAATATTGCATTTTTTACATCATAATTCCCATGCATATTACAAATAAATATGTGATTTTTACTCCTCTTCTCTACATATTTGCAGGTACACACTTAAAGGAGAGATAGCCAATTAATCACCTTAATTAGCGATAATTAAGTGATTAATCAAAGATTAAAGAGAAGCCAAATTCAAATCCAGATCTAGAAAGATCCGCGCGTCCAAAGAAAGATCCAGATATTCCACGTGGCTAACCACCTAACAAGAAGATCTCACCAGAAAATCTGGGCTCAACGGCCCAGATTTTGCCGCCAATTTTGGGATTCTTCTAGAACTGGCGGCAGTTACAGGGAGATACGGCCTCGGATTTTGCGCCAACTGATCTAATCTCGAAGCTTCACCTGTGGGCTATAAATATCTGACCTCTGACCTGCAAGCAAAAACTGATCAGAGAAGAGAGGGAGATTAGTTCATAGTTTTGTAATTTTGTTAGTTTTTTCTAGGGTTTTTAGTTCTCTCTATGATCTTCTTCCTCCCTAGATTTCATTGTAAAAGAGAGTGATTGTGAGAGAGAGAGCTTGTGTAATCAAGAGTGACACTTGAAGCAACAAGGATTGATCCATTCTCCATCCTCTACTTGAGCTTGATTCTAGTTTGTTTTCTTTCACTTTACTTGCTTTGTTAATTTCTAGCAATTTAATCATGCTTTGTTTTCTTTTTGTAATGGCTAGTAGCTAATTTCTTGTTCCATGTACTAGCTAACCACTACTCTTGCTACTACTAACTCATGGGTGATTGCTTTACTTAATCTTGCAATTTGTATGTTCTTCTCTTCTCCAATGGGTTTCTTTTCATTTCTTGGCAAGAATCTTGTTGTAACTCTTCATATGATTCATGTGTGCCTCATGTAGAGCTTAGTCTTTGAACTAGTGCCTTGATGGAACATGGAGATGGAAGCACCAATATGCTAATTAGATGTACACTTCTTTATGTCGGATCTTGAATGTTGTATGTTCTACATAAGCATCCCTTGAGTGTATCTCTTGTGATTCTATTAGTGAAAGTCTATCTTGTAGGCCGATGACCATCTATGGAGGCTACAAGACAAGTCCAAGAATGAATCCCCATCATCATAGTGAGAAAGTAATTAGATCACATGCAAGACATATCCATGCCAATGAATTAACATGAGGCACGCATCACTATCACGGAGTTTAGTGAGTTTAGCAAGGTAGCAAGGTTAGCTAGTCATGGATTTCTTTCATTCAAAGTTTTCTTGATTTTGATTTCTTTTTAGTTGTTAATCACAATCCAACCTCAATCTTGATTTTCTCCCGATTTCCACCATGAACATAGCCACCAATTCTTTGATTTGTTTTTCTTTTGATTCTTTATTCTTTTGAAACATAGAAGAAGTCTAGTTTCCTCTTCTCACTAGTATCGTGAAAGTTTCTACACTAGCTCTCCTTGTGGTTCGACTCGGTATAGCCTTGTGCTATAGCGGAGACAAGAAAGGGTACATCAAATACATTTGCATCATAATAAACACACCTTTCCTGTCTAATCAATGGTCATAAGAAATAATACAAGAAACATATAAATAATACTGACAACGATAACTAAAGAAATGATACAAGAGCAAACACTCACATGAAATGACAAAGTTTCAGATTCCGAATCGTCATCTGATCTTCACTGCATGAATCGGTACAGATCTACGGATCATCTTATGGGTCAGTTTTCGAATCGCTAGTGTATCAGGTCCACAGTGAGTACGAATTCTGATCGGATCTGAGTCTCCCGTTACCGGTTTGGATCGCATGAACGAGTCCACATCACTATAGCATGCAACCAAACGCATGAACTCACATGAAAATAAGTATACACACATACTGGTATACACCCGTACACACATATACAAGTATACATGCATATAATTACATATACTTTTATACATACATTTAATATATGTATATATACACATTAATTAAAATGCACCCACAATCACATAATATACACTCACGCATACGCATTTAAATATACACACACACCCTCACCCAAACACATACATAAACATATATAAACCCACCTATACACATTCTAACACACCAATATATATATACACATCAAATATATACAAGGTGAGAGAAAGAGTGAGAACTCAGAATCAGGGAGAGGGAAGAGTCTACACTCTTGGCAAGGGAAGAAGGAGCACGGCCATGCAGTTGCTCGCTGGTGGAGACGAAGGCTACAGAGGAGATCGAGGGATCACTGGAGAGATGCTGCGTTCTCCGAGGATGGTTCGCGGATCTCGCCGGAGAGAGGGGCTTCGGGGAGGATGAGCTTATGGAGAGTGGTGGTGATCCATGTGCTCGGATGGAGAGGGAGCCCGGGCTTGGTGTGTGGAGGGTGCTGCGCGCGGAGGGGCTCTCGGCCAAGGGTACCACAACCATGTGCTCACGGGTGCGCTGCTGGATGGCAATGGTGGAAGGCGGCATTGTGGATGGGTGGAAGTGGGGCTCGGTTGGCTGCAGTTGATATTAATTAACAATAATATTTACAATAAAATTATTAATAAGAATAATAACAACAACAATAATTAGAACAATAATAATCTCAACTAGTAATGGTAATTACTACCAAGTAATAATAATAATCCGAATTAACAATAAAAATGACAATAATAATAACAATAACAATAACAATAACAATAACAAATATTAATAATAGTAAGTAATAATAACAACAATAAAAATTAACAATAATATAATAAATACTATTAATAATAATTAACAATAACCATAATATAAGTAAAGCAATATTAATAATACTAATAATAATAACTCTAAAAATATTGATAAGAAATAATGGTAATAATATATAAAGCCAAAATACCATTTATTATCTTAAAAATAATTTGTATATTTAATAATAATAATAACTATAAATCAAGTTCAATAATAATAATAAAATAACCAGTAAAATAAAATAAAAACTATGCTTAAGGGCTATGCATGTCGGTCGACCGCAAAGAGACTCATTGCTCTTTGTTTATTTGGGTCGACCGAGCGGTCGACCACTAGAGAGCTTTGCTCTCTGGATGTTAGGAATGGTCAACCGTCCGGTCGACCGGCAACCCAACGATCATATTTTTAAATATTGGTGGTCGACTGTCCGGTCGCCCGATAGGCTGGTTTGGCTTGGGTTTTGACCCCAATGGCTAGTTTATTTTTTGCCTATATATATGGGTTTTGGGAGAGTTTTTACAAAGATGTTTTCTAGAGTTTTACAACCAATTTTAAAGTGCTCTCTTGCTTTTTTTTAGTTAAGTTTTCAACAAAAATTTGAGCTTCAAATCCACATATTTAAGTGTATTTATTTCTAGTGTTTCTATTTTTGAAAAATCAAAGAAAATAAGTTTTTGGGAAATTCAAGTTTTTGTTCTTCAAGTTTCTCAACTTCATAGAAGTTTTCTCAATTGTTTTCTAAAGAGCTTTATTTTCAAAATCTTTGTTTTTTCACAAGCTTGAGCTATCATTGCAAAATCTATCCTTTATGATCTTGTATTGTGTGATTCTTTGCTTGTGATGTTTGTGGTCACCAAGAATTGTAACTGCTCTTTACTTTGTGCATTTGGCTTTGTGCCCTCCTCCTGTGCAGAAGTGTATTGGCTTTGTGCCCTCCCTCTTGTGTAGAGGTGATTTGCTTCGTGTATTGGCTTTATGCCTCCTCTTGTGTAGAGAATTGGAGTTTGTATCCTTTGTGGAATTTGTTTGTGGAGATAGTGAAAATCCTTAACGTGGTAAAGGTGGGGATGTAGAGTAAGTAGCTCGAATCTTGAAATATATCTTCGTGTTTGCTTTTGCCTACTCTCAACTTAACTCTACTTGTTTATATCTTGCATTGTTATTATTGCTTATCTATATGCATGCTTGATATTGTGCTTATACTTCTATTGAATCAAGAAGGCTATTAAAGCACCTCAACACTTAATCTAGAGGAATCTTGAGGATAAGTTCTAGAGCCTCTTACCGGGAATTTGGCTTCACTTTTTACTTCATTTGTGTGCTTTAGTTTTACTAGTGTAATAGTTTAAAATTTCGCATTTGATTAGCACTTCACTTATTCCCCCGCAAGGTGAACTTTCAATTGATATCAGAACTAGTGCTCCTGATTTCAGTTAAATCACCGAGGAGTTATCCAATATTTGCTAATCGTCATACTTATTTTTGCTCACTAATGACATATAGTGGTAAATCTAGCATTTATTGTCCACCCAAGTTTGATGGACTTAACTTTTCCATATGGAAGGTTAAGATGGCCATTTTATTGAATTCACTGGGTAGTAGAGCAATCAAAGCTATTTCAAAACCATTTATTTGTCCCGAGGGTGATGATGACTCATGGTTCGAAATTACCATTAAGAAATATATGCCAATTCTAAAGCCCATTATGAATTGTTACAATCTTTGAATTATGATTATATTTCAAGAGTTATAAATTGTACATGTGCAAATGATATTTGACAAGTTTTGATCACTACACATGAAGGCACATCACAAGTCAAGGAAGGTAAGGTTGATTTGCTAAATTCTTAATATGATAGCTTTCATATGTTTGATGATGATTCCATTGATAATATGCTTACCCATTTCACTACAGTTACTAATGGACTCATTTCTTTAGGTAATCCTATCAACAATGATCAAAAGTGTGAAAAATCAAAAGAGCACCTCCTCAAGCTTAGGAAGTCAAAGTTACTACCTTGAAAGAGCTCAATGATGAGACGAGATGGATTTCACCACTTTCCTGAAAAACTTGAAGACCTATGAGATGAAGATGAAGGCAAGAAAAGATTGTGAGCCACAAAAAGAGAGTGGTATTGCACTCAAGGCCTCCCCCAGAGATTACAAAGAGAAAAGTGTTACAACTTCAACCACCTCTGAAGATCAAGCAGAGCTCACTCACATTAATATGCATCTCAAGAATGGAAGGAGAAGTGATCCAAAAGAAAAGGCAATAAGAAAACATTGAAAACCATCTCTTGGGATTCTGATAGTGAATCTAAAGTTGATTCCGCGAATAGGTATTTTATGTCCAAGGGTATGACCCCCTTGAGGTAAATTGAATCCGAACTTGATAAGAATGTTAAATTGTCAGATGATGATCTTTTTTTGTGTTGTGAGAAATTGCTTGAAAAATTTTTGTAGTGAAAAAGAGAAATTGAAATTAAAGAAATAAAATAGTGTTTTGTCTTCAAACTTGACATTGTTTTAAAAGAAAATGAGACTTTGAAAAAAAATTATTTTAATTTCAAAGGAAAAGACTCATTGAAAAATTTTTTGGTTGAAAAATAAAAGATTTCTACTGTTTGAAAAAATAATTTTGATTCTCATACTTGTTATGTTTCTCATGCTAATGTGGTTTCCTCTTCCATTGATAAAATGAGATTTTTGTTTTGAAGAGCAAGATTGATTATATAGGGTCAATCGTGAGCCAATATGCTTTTGACTATAAAATATTAGAATTCTTGTTTCAAAATAAACAAGTTTCACATGTTCATGGACATACTCATGGTTTGTACATACACATCATACTCATAAGTATGCCAATGTGTATCATTGTTTGCATTGTGGCCTCAAAGGTCATCTAACCAAGTTTTGTTTTAATAGATTAAATTTTTAAATGCAAATGTTTGGGCTCAAAATACTAACAATCAAGGACTCAAGAAAGTTTGGGTACCAAAATCCACACCTATTGTTTTTTATATAGGTGTGGGCTCTCATAAGACGTGAGAGAATTGGTGCCTTGATGGTGGATGCATTTGGGCTTGATGGACACAAATTAATTGATGCAATGGTCGCTTTTTGACCTTCTTGAGATTGTGACATGTGTCTTTCCGGCCCCAAGGGATGCCGACACATAACCACATCCAGAGAACCTAATTCAGAGTCTTCATCCAATTTGAACTCCAAGCAGGTCAGGTAATTAAGAGGTAACTTTAGTTTCAGGGAATTTCCACCTCTAAAGCCCAATCCTCATTCAAATGGAACAGTTATTCCTCCGGAGCAATTCGTTCTTATTTATAGCAAGGCGTAGACCACCAGATATAGTTGGACTCTCTTTTATCTTGATTCAAACTGGGATATTCAGCATAACTGCCATCAAGATCAAGATTTTAAGTATTAAAATTGAGTAGGGCTCCCTAACCTTATCTGTTTGATATAATATGTATATATAACATATCCCCTCCCAACGAGGAATGAGATCACAATCAGAATCTAGAAATACTAGCGCACTAGAGAAACCTACCTGTAATCACCATTATTATAGTGAAATTCTCCTCTCTCTCTCTGTCTCTTTCTCTGTGATTTTTCTTGTTTCGAGTTTTTATGTAAGTTCTGTGTGTTTATGCTTACTGTGATTTCAATTTAATTATCTCTCTCCATTATTTTAGTGCGTGGATTGATTCCTTAGGAATTTACTTACTATATATGGTGCTTTCATTGAGATCCTCAGAACCTTACCCTCGAAATCTCTCGCTATCCAACACCCTAACCACCTCACAAAAGACACACGCTCAATAGTCATTGGTCACAAGAGTGCCACCTGACACGATGTCAACACTCCTGATGAACTCGATCCATAGGCCCTCTCCCGTGGATAACTCGTCGAGATGATAATCGATCTACAACGACGGCTAAATGAATATCGAGCAAAAGCCGATCGCGAGCGAGAACTGGTCGCCATCCATTGTGATACAGCCGAACGTGAGCATGAGGCAGTAACACAGGTCAATCATCAGCTGCTCACGCAGATAAAGGTTTTGTGAGAGGCGCAGCAGTGGGTTATCGAGTTAGGCTCCTGAGAGATTCTGGCGGACTCTTCACTTGAGGTCAATCAATACCCCGCAACTCTAACTGACCTATGTTTCAAGCTAAACAAAATGCGCTCCAAAATGGCTGTTTCACATGATGAGCCCGAGAATCTTCAAACCGACAGCTCAAGGAAGCACAAGAGGGCATCGGGCCCCAATTCCCAAAGAGAACGCTCCCCTGATGATAGTGAAAACCGAAGACTCCATCACCTTGACCCGCCTGAACCTCCCGATCGATTAGATCTTCCACATAATTAAGTATCAGCTCTGGTTGAAACTTCCTAAGAAAACCAGACATGACCCAGACTCCCTGGAAGCAGGAAGTTGCTCCTTTCATGACAGTCGAGGACACACCACTGTACATAGCTGGGCCCGCAAATGACACCTTGAGGATCTAGTTAGACGAGGTCATCTGGACGAGTTTGTCCTCGACTCAAAGGAAGACCCTGAGGTCGGAGAAGGCCCGGCTGAAACGGTTGACTGAAACGCTCGCTCTTTAACACCACCCAGGATGGGAAGACCACCACTAGGCAAGGTGCTTCCCACCCGAAGCAATACCATTTGTAAAACTACGTGACATCTAATAAAATTATACAAACTCTTTTATTTCTATATCTTCTCTAGGTACAACAAGCACGCTCGAGTGGTTCAACAGCCTATATCGGGTCCTACCCTAACAGCTATAAGAGAAAAACATCCATCGCGGCTATTCCTCAGAGAGCCCCCTGAAAGTTAGAGGCTCACCTATAAGGGCTGCTTAAAGTCAGCTTAGATAAGTTTTCACCTTGATGGCTGCTTGAGTTAGTCAACAGTCTATATCGGGTCCTAACCTGATGGCTATAAGGGAAAAATAGTCCACGCGGCTATCCCTCGAGGAGCCCCCTGAAAGATAGAGACTTTCCCACTAGGGCTGCTCGGAGTCAGCTAAATAGGTTTTCACCTTGAGGGCCACTCGAGTAAGTCAACAACCTATATCTATCGGGTCTTACCGTGATAGCTATAAGGAAAAAATCGTGGCTATCCCTTGGGAAGCCCCCTGAAAGATGGAGGCTCATCCACCAGGGCTGCTTGGAATCAGCTTAGACAAGTTTTTACCTTGATGGCAACTTAAGTGAGTCAACAGCCTATATCGGGTTCTACCCTGATGGTCAAGAGGGAAAAATAGCTCCCACAGTTATCCCTCGGGGAAGGCCCCTGAAAGAGGGAGACTCGCCCACTAGGGTTGTTTGGAGTCATACTAGATAAGTTTTTACCGTGATGGCCACTCGAATGAGTCAACAGCTTATATTGGGATGTACCCTGATGTCTGCTCGTTCAGATCCACGACCTATACGGGTCTTCACCCTAATGGAGACGCCTTGGGAAGCCTCTTGAAAGATGGAGACTCGTCCATTTCGCTCCCTCAGAGCTAGCCTATAATAGGATATACCCTAATGGTTACCTGAGCAGATCCATAGCCTATATGGGCCTTCGCCCTGACGGTGACCCCATGAGGAGCCTCCTGAAAGATGGAGGCTCACCCACATTGATCTCTCAGAGATAATCTATAATGGGATATACCCTGATAGCCCGATCAGATCCACGGCCTATACGGGTCTTCACCCTAACGGTGACCCCTCGGGGAGCCTCTTGAAAGATGGAGGCTTGCCTATGTTGATCCCTCGGGGCTAGCCTATAATGGGATATACCCTGATGGCTGCCCGAGCATATCCACGGCCTATACGAGAATTCACCCTGATGACGACCCCTCGAGGAGCCTCCTGAAAGATGGAGGCTCACCCGCGTCGATCCCTCGGAGCTAGCCTATAATGGGATATACCTTGATGGCCGTCCAAGCAGATCCATGACCTATATGGGTCTTTACCCTGACGGTGAGCCCTCGGGGAGCCTCCTAAAAGATGGAAACTCATCCATGTCGATCCCTCGTAGACAATCTATAATGGGATGTACCCTCATGGCCGTCCAAGTAGATCCACAGTCTATACGGGCCTTCACACTAATAGCGACCCCTCAGAGAGCCTCCTGAAAGACAGAGGCTCACCCACGTTGGATGCTCGGAGCCAGCCTATAATGGGATACACCTTAATGGCCGCCCGAGCAGGTCAATCGCCTATACGGGTCTTCACCCTGACAGCGACCCATCAGGGAGCCTCCTGAAAGATGAAGGCTCCCTCGTGTCGATCCCTTGGAGCCAGCTTATAATAGGATTTACCCTGATGGCCGCCTGAGTAGATCCATGGTCTATAGGGTCTTCAACCTGATGGTAAGCCCTCGAGTAGCCTGCTGAAAGAAGGAAGCTCGCCCGCATCGATCTCTTAGAGCCAACCTACAATGTGATATACCCTGATGGCCGTCTGAGTAGATCCATGGCCTATACGGGTTTGCACCCTAACGGTGACCCTTCGGAGAGTCTCATGAAAGATGGAAGCTCTCTTGCATCGATCCCTAGCCTATAATGGGGTATACCTTGATGGCCGTCCGAGCAGATCCATGGCCTATACTGGTTTTCACCCTGACGGTGGGGGAACCTCCTGAAAGATGGAGGCTCGCCAACATTGATCCCTCAGAGCTAGTATATAATGGGATATACCCTGATGGCTGCCCGAGCAGATCTCAGCCTACACTGGTTTTCACCCTGACAGCGACCCTTCGGGAAGCCTCCTGAAAGATGGAAGCTCACCAGCGTCGATCCCTCGCAGCTACCCTGTAATGGGGGATATACCCGGATGGCCACCCGAGCGGATCCACTGCCTATATGGGCCCTGCCCTGATGGCTACAAAAAAGCTCTTGCTGCTACTTCTCAGAATGTCTTGAAAGACAGAAGCTCACCTGCATTAACCATTCGGAGTTAGCCCACAACGGTACCTACCCCGATGGACCCTGATCGAGCCAAACCTGCACAGAAAAATACAGAATTTCAGGAACAGTGCTAGAGCCTCAATTCTACCACGTGGCCTAGGGCTAATGCATCATGATCTACAGGGAGGGACAGCGATGGAAGCAATTAATTAAGTTTCATCTTTTAATTCACTAAAACAATTTAACAGTTCTCTTCTCAGTTTTAAAAGAAAATAAAAAAAAATAGTTAAGGCTAATCTAAGTTAAAAGAATTCTAAACAAAAAGATAGGTTTGCTATTAAAGAAGAAAAGAAAAAATGAATTTAGACAAAAAGAAAGAGAAAGTGCTAGTTTTGGGAATTGTTAGATTAATCTAAGAAAGAAAAATAGAAAAAAGAAAAAGGATGAAAACTTGCCTCTGTTGTAGATTAAACGTACCATGATTCAATGCAAAGTAATGTAAAGCAAAATAGTTAAAAGAAATACATTGAATATGGTGTTTGGCTAGATCGAGTATGATGAAGGAAAAGTGGGAAACTTTCATTGATTGTCACCTTCAATATAAGTCTCTTGAGAAAGGATTAAAATAGTGTCACTCTACAATAACTCTTCCTCTCTTTTAATCATGTAACTCTTTAACCCAAGCTATAAAGAAAATAAAAATTACATTGAATAAAAAACCTAAACTAAAGCTCTCTACTGGGATCCCCTCCTGCCTTTGAAGTATGAGGTATTTATAGGAGAAGTATAGGAGGATAGGACGCGTACGAAGATAGGGGAGAAAATGCAGCTTTTGCCATGTTTTTTAGCAAGATCCTGGCTGTAGGGCCAGGATCTGGGTGCGTGCGTCTGTCCACTTGTCCTCTATCTTTTTTATCCTCTTAGATTTTGAATTTCTGCTCTGAATTTGATGACCTATCCTTTTATCCTCAGCGAAACAGATAGGGTCTTCTTCTAATCCGTTTTTCCTTTAAATCTTAATGATATTATCTCATCTAATATATCTGGTCTTCATATGAGATTACTTCTAGAACCTCTGGATTTGAATTTATCCCCGTTGATTTGAACATTTGGATTTAATTAGATAGGATTTGTACTTATCTTCTCTCTATCATATCCTGCATGAATTTAACATTAAGACAAGTGAGTTGTAGGAATTATTACAGAATGAATGTAAGAATGCAGTAACAATTATGCAATATATGTGTCCAAACACACCCCTACACTTATCTTTTGCTCGTACTCGAGCAAAACAAAGAGAAAAGAAAAACTAAACTGACCAAACCTAACTTACTTTTGTAGGAATCACGGTTGCACTTAGCACGTGCAACAAGCCGTTAAACCTCTAAGTTACCCCTAGAGGATGAGTTTTGTCTCGTGAGGGTTTTCAGTGGATTGCACCCACAAAATCCATAAAGAAAGAAAAATAAAGTGTTAGTATTTTTGAAAAGCATTTTGAAGGAAAAATATTTGAAGTATTAATGTAAAAATTCAAGTAATTTATAAGTCAAAGAATTATCAAAACTTAGTCATTTCTAAACTTAGTCTCTATTCAAAAACTTATTTTCAATCAAGGTAAGGATTAAAAATTATATTTCTCATCTTGTCTATTATTTTACCCTAAGTCATATGCACCTTGTGACCTTGAAAATTTGACTCGGGATTCTTTAATTCTAGTTCTAATGCCTTATGTATGTATGTATGTATGTATGCATGTGTGTGTGTATTACATTTATGGTGGTAATATTCCTTAACTCTATTAGACTTTCTAATTTGCCCATGTAACGAACCTTAGTTGGTGATTCCCAAACTAGACGGTTTTAGGGCACTGGGTGAGAAAACATCCCAAGGACTTAGGACTTGAGCAAACAAGGCCACAAAACTAAGAATTTTTATATATATGAACCACTTTTAGGTGTGAATACTTATACTTTATGAGGCACAAATACCCAGCTTAATTAGAGAATTTTTTTATATAATTTCTTTTATATAAGACAAACAATCTTTGTTTTAAAACCCTAAGTGTGTAAGTGTATAAAGTATTCATATTTCATCAAGGTAAAAATTAAGACAAAATTACTTTTTCAATCTTTCTTCCTAACGTCAAAATCAAACAAAAAATTTTATTTTGACCAAGTATAAGAAATCCTAATTATGATTCTCTTTTTCCTTAAAATTAACGTAATTTCTTAGAAAAGAAGTCAAAGTATTATTGTCCTTTTCAAAAAGTTTTAAAGAAAGGATTATATATATATATATATATATATATATATATATTATATATATATATATATATATATATATATATATATTAGTAAAAACCTAAATTATATGTTAGTAAATCCTCCCCCACACCTAACTCATGCATTGTCCTCAACATATAAATGAAATGCAAATAATACGTGAAAAAGGTGAAAGAGAAGAAAAATTGTTCCTCAAAGTGGCGGTTCCGGGGGTGGTCTCATTAAGCCAACCGTTTCTGCCCAATCAAGATATTGTGAATTTTCATGAAACCCACCTTTCATGATCTCTTTTTTATTAATAGTTTTATACTCCGCAATATAAATAGGATCATGCAAGATCCTAGCATGAAAATTTTCTCGGTTATATGACCAATCTTTAGATATCATCATGGAGTCAAATTAATCTAAACCTTGGTCCAACAATGGAATGTGCTTTTTTGGAATGGATGATTTGGGCTCAATAATGAAAGGAATAGGAACCGATACTGACTCGGGAATAAAACTCAAATCACATTTATGTTCGAGAGTCGGAGTTAGTTCATGAGTTTAATCCAAATCATAGAATTGAAGTTCACATTCATTTTCCAACAATGGAATATATTATCCAAAATAGGTGATTCATGTTCAAACTCTATAGGGACATGAATCAGACTTGGCTTTGAAATTAGGTCCAAATCGGGTAAGGATACCGGAGTCAGCATAGATTCAAAAAGTGGAACTAAATCATAAAATTAGAAATTGGTGTCACATTCATCTTCAAGTTTAATCTCATTGAAATGAAAACTTGCCAATTTATCAATGGTTTAGTATTAGTCAAGTTAAAAGTTTTGTGGTGAAATTGAGTCTTGATCATAGTCTTCAAGATATCATGATTCTTCATCAATATGGCTCGGCTTGGAGAATCAGGAATGGTCAAAAATATGTTAGGTAGAGTTTTCTCATTCCTATTATTAATTATGTTGACAAATTGACTCACTTTCCTTCTAGCCTATTGATAGATTAGGTAACATTATATTCGGACTGAATCAGGTCTTCTATACTCTTTTCTAAGTCAATAGGTTCTTTTTGTTATGGTTGGACTTGAAAATTAGAGTAAGGATCTTGGATTTGGGAATTGTTTAAGAGAATTGAGTGTGCTATGGTTTGTATTTGTTGTGTGGACTCAAGGATGGCTTCGAAACTTTTTTCTAAAGAAGATTTTTCTTCTGTAGGTTGGTCTTGGTATAGAGTATTATGAAGCTGTTTGTTGGTAAGGTTGTTGAAAGTAAGACATGGGGGAGTTGTATCCCCACTGACTCAGTGAAGAGTGATGATGATTATCCCAATCTTGTTCATAATACTGGGATTGGGGCATATATTAATTCGGATAAGACCAATCTCGCATACTTGGTTGGTTAAAGTTATGTAATGCTGGGTTGGTAATATCTGAATTGAAAGAGGTTGGGGTAAAATATAAATTTGAGTAATAATCAGAATAATTGTAATTATAATCCACTTTTACAAGAACAAACAAAAACAAACAAATAAACAAACAAGGAAAAAAAGAAAAATCTAGCCTATATTAGGGTAGACCTTAGACTTAGACGACTCCTAATTGGTTGACTGGCCACCGGAGGTATATTGTAGCAATTTGATCACAAGTTAATCGGCAAGATAGGGGCAAGACCAGTGGGAGGTATTCGTACTTGTGCAAAGGGCATAATTAAGCCAAGCCACTGTTCTTCGAGGTTTCGCCTCTCAATCCCCAACCTTCGACACCGATTTGACAAGAGTCAAACTCTAATAACTTTCCCCTTAGGTCAATCTCCTATTGAGTCCGAGATGCCCCAAGGGACAACGTCTACTCAATTTTAATTAGGCTAGATTAGTGAGTGGAGGAGATGGTTTTCGGGCTAAGGAAGGGTAATGACTTCTCCACTTTATGTTGTTTAACGGGTTATGCCCTTAGATCATTTTCGTGCTCGTGTGCAAGTATAAAACAAAAATAACACCCAAGCAATATAACATATAAGTGTGTTTCCTAAGTTATATTTGATTAGTCTACAATTTTGCATTATTAAATCACATTTTCTCACTGATTTATGAATAAAATGTTAGTCTAAACCGTGTTTTGGTCTCCCTTGCAGATAATCAAGACAAGGAGGGCAAAAGGGTAATAAAAGCTTAATTAAACCCATTTTTGGGTAATTAAATATGCATTTCTTGGAGGCCAATCAAGGGATCTTCTAGAAGATATATTGAGCCTAGACCCTTGCGCACGTCAGACGAATATCCGGATGAAAATACCCGAATCTGAGCATATTTGGGAGGTCCCCGAAGCGCCGCAAATTCCAGCACCAAAACCAGGGACCTTGGTCCCTGGTATTACCGTGGAAACGCGGCAATAGCCGCGTTTCTGTGGCAATTTGGTGGGGCCATGCGTCGATCTTCGACGCGTGGCCTTGTCTCGTCTTCTAGAATCCTCCTTTGCCTATAAATACTGTAGGGTTTTGCCGAAACGCAAGCAGATTTGGAATTAGGCTAGGTTTTCTCTCTTTTAGTGTAGTGTAGTGTAGGTATTCTTCTTCTTTCTTTTGTATTTTTATTTTCTTTTAGATTCATATATTAGGGCAGAGAGATTCAGAGAGAGAGAGATTGATGTAATAGATGGTGACAATCTATGTAAAGGTATCTCTTTTCTTCTCCATTGTAATCTTCTCCGTCTTCTACATGATACTTAGCTAATTTTTTCTTCTCATGGCAATCTAACTACTAACCACTAACCATCTAACCCCTTACTTGATAATCCACATGAATCTAATAGCCTCTACAAGGCCTTGCTCTTGCAAGAGCCATTGATGGCTCATGATGATGGATTCTAACATTCTAACATTTCTAACACCTAACCCACTAACTTGCTAACTTGCAATGTCTTCTTTATTTCATGCTCACCTCAACCGATTTTGATGAATTAATAGTAACTTGCAACTTGTTATGTGGTATGATGTGTTGTTTGAATGTAGAATAACCTTCTTATGTGTCATGCTCTGTATCATCTCTTGAAGCCAAGGATTAGTGATGGCCAAGGATTCATGTGAGGCAACTATCTCTAAGAGGTTAGCATGGTTAGTGGAGCAATTGGTAGTTAGTAGCCATGAGTTTTCTTTTATCTTATTTTAGAAATCAATTTCCAAACTCTTTTATCATTTTTCAAAACCTTTTCTTATTTCATTTCCTTTATCTCTCATTTTCTACTTTCTTGTTTTGCTTTACCAATTCTCAACCATTTCTCATTTGTTTTCATATCGACGTTTTCATCGCCTTCTTACCTATCACTTCTGGATTTTTTTTCTTTTTCTTTTTCTAATTCTTTAACAAAGAAGAAACTGTTAACAACCGACGTGAATAAGAACTGTTAATGCTTCTATCGCCTCCCGTCCCTATGGATTCGACCCGTTGAGCCAATGCTATAACGGAAGTATCAAGGAAACATTAGCACACATATATAATTTCACTAATTTTATAAATACACATTTTCAAGTGCTGGTTCCGCTTCGATCAAATTTTTGGCGCTGTTGTCGGGGACGGGAATGGTTTTGATTTCACGTTTTTGTTAACATTTTATTCTCTGTTTTGATGGGCAGGGCAATTTTTACAGATTTTTTGCATTGCAAAAGGCTACTCTTACTTTCCTCTCCCTGCTCTAGGAAGCAGAAATCTTGCTTCTTACACTTTGCCGCGGATATCAAAGACAAGCTGCGCAAACGCGGCAATTTTGTGGCATTTGTACTTTGTCTTTTGCAGGGACCTTATACGTTGCATATATTGTTGTATTCTTCTGCTAATTATCTGTTTTGATTGCCTACATACTGCAATAATTAAAGAACTAAAATATGGTATTTAGATGCTTTTAAAACGGTTTAGACATTTGCATTTAGGCACGTGTCAATTCAATTCTAATATACTATAGTTGTTGTGTCTGGACTAAGGTGTACATATGACATTGCATATTGCATAGGACAAACACGTAGGTGATTTATTTGCTTTGTGTTATATTTTTGTCTATATTGCACACTTGCACGAATTGAACTTAAGGGCAAAAACCATACAAGATAAGGTGGGGATTTCATCACCCTTCCTTAGCCTAAAAATCACCTCCCTACTCACACAACCCAAGCCCTAATAAAAATTGATAGACATTGGCTCCTAGGGACATCTCGGACTCATTAAGAATTGACCGAGGGTGGAACTTGTTTTGAATCTTACTCTTGTGAAATCAATATCTAAGGTTGGGGATTAAGAGGTTACGCCTCGAAGATACCATGGTTTGGCATAATTAAGACCCGTTGCTTACGCACGGATACCTCCCACCGTATTTTGCCCCTACCTGGCCGATTAGCTTGTGGTCGGATTCAAGCAACAACCTCTCCTGGGTAATCGATCAGTTAGGAGTCGTCTAGGTCTAGATCAACCCTAGTATAGGCTTGGTTTTGATTTTCTTTCTTTTTGTTTATTTTTTTGCTTTTTCTTTTTTGTTTGTGATTGTTTGTGAAATAGAATTCAACAATAACAATTCTTTCAATCTTAATATGAATCCATATTTCATACCGACCCCATTTGTTTCAGATAATTCCAACCCAGTTTTTTACAATATGAACTAACCAAATACACCGGGTTGGACTTATCCGAATTGATGCAACTCATACCCCCAATATTGTGACTATAATTTCTAAAATAATTTTAACTTTTCACAGAGTCAATGGGGATTCACCTCCTCCGAGTTAAATTTTCAACCTCCTTATCCACCTTGTCCATAATTTACACAATATTCATTCCCCAATTTCGCTTCCTATACTCCTTTTCTAGAACCACCAATTGAAGAAAAATTCGAGCTAGAAAAGAGTATAGAAGCCATGCAGGAGGCCGAACGAAAATTTCAGAAAATGTTAGCCTCCCCAAATCCACACTGTTTCCAAGATTCATACTCAGTCCCACCAGTTCAAAATAGAAAACTATCAATCTTGGAAAAGAGTATGCGTGAGTCCGAAAAACAATCAAATCTGATGGACTCACGATTTCTCCACAATTTTCAAAACAAATCTTCATCTTTTTAGGCCCAGTCGCAATAAAATGATGAACCAATCGACTATGAAAAGATGCTTGAAGCCATACTCAGGCTCATATCACTCATAATCATGACATAGATTTAATGGTCAAAACTCTCCATTTTCACCCTTTGACCATTCCTGATGTCACTAACCATTCTGTTAGAGCCAAAGAATCATGTTGTTTTGAAAACCAAGATTCAATTTCAGTCCACCCATTTGAACTTGACCAAACTCTGACTTTTGAAAAACCCATTGACAGTTTGGCAAGTTATCATTTTCCTGAAATTGAACTTGAGAATGAATATGATCCTGAATCTCAACTTGATAATTCAATTTTACTTCCTGATTCAATAATGATTGAGGTGTTTTTACCTGATTTCAGGCTTTTTCTCGAGTCAATATTGGATCTTGTGCAAATCCATCGTGAAATTGAATCACTAATCCTTTATGATCATCATATTGAACTTGACCAATTTTATACTTTTGAAAGTCTAATTGACAAATTAGCAAGTTCTCATTTTTATGAAATTGAACTCAATAAGGAACATGACTTCGATCCTCAAATTTGTGATCCAGTTCAAATTCCTGAATCAATATTGACTCATTTTGTTACCCACTTTGAGCAATATTTTAGAATCAGTGTTGATTACCATACCTATCGTTCTTGAACTTGAATCACTCATCTTCGAAAGTCACATTCCATTGTGGGGAAATGAATGTGGACTTGAATTTCAACTTCTTGCTTTAGACCCACTTCCTGAACCAATTTTGACTCCTGAACCTTTACTTGACTTAAGTCAAATTCCTGAGTCAATATTAGTTCCTGTACTTCCTGAGTCCAAATCAATCATTCCATCTTTTCACACTCCATTTTGGGACAAGGGTGTTGATAAAATTGACTCTGAAATTATTTTGAAAATTTGAAAATTAGATGGGGTAAAATTCTTAATAAAAATCATTCAAATATACATCATAATAATGGGTTGTATTATAGAGGGCTCTGGTGGGTTCCTCCGGACTCCACGCAAATTGGATTAGGCCGCATTTCGTGGACCAATCAGACCACCACCGGAACCACCACCTTGAGGTGATTTTTCCTTCCCTCTCTATTTATTTCATGCATACATATATTCACGATGCATTGAGGACAATGCATGAGATAAGTGTGGGGGATGATTTACTAACTTAGAATTTTTTTAGATTTTCTTTCTTTTTCACTTATTTTAGGATACTTTTAGAAATCTTTCCTTTTGTATAGGATTTTTCTTTCTTTAAAAACTTTTTGAAATAAGAGACAAAGTTTTGATCTATTTTAAAGAAAATTCAGATGATCTTAGAAATTAAGGAAGTCTTACATTATGACATCTTAAACCTAGTTGAAATAATGAATCTTGTTTAAAATTATAGGTTAAGTATAAAAGATTGGGGAGATAATTTTTTCTTGAATTTTTTGCCTTAGATAGTTTGCACTTTACACTTACACATTTTTGGGATGGAAACAAAGACCTAAAATGTCATAACGTAAAAAATAAATAAAAAGAAAAAATATATATGGTATAAATAAATAAAAAAATCAATTATTGAGCTGGATAACTATGCCTCAAGAAGCATGATTATTCACGCCTAACGGTGATCATAAGAAATAAATAATCCCTCTTAGTTTTGTGACCTTATTTACTCGAGTCTTAAACCCGAGGGATGTTTTCTCATCGGTGCCCTAAGAACCGTCTTGTCTGGGAGTCATCGGTTAAAGGCTCACTACCCGGGTGAACTAGAAAGCCTAAGAAAACTAAGGGAAGAAAAAAAGAGAAAAAGAAAAAAATATATAAATAAATGGCTTGATGGTTGGAGTTGAAATCCCATAAATTTTCAGTATCACAAAGTGCAGATTATCTAGGTTTTATGAAGGATAAAATATTCAATCTAATTTTGAATTCTTACCTTAATTGAAGACAAGATCTTGCATGTAGACTAAGTTTAAGGAAAGAATAATTTTTGGTGGACTTATGATCTTAGATCGCTTATATTTTTGCAAAAATATTTCAAACTTGTCTCTCTTTCACAATGTGTTTTCAAAATACTAACATTTGTCTTCTTTCTTTATGGATTTTGTGGGTGCAATCCGCTGAAAATCCTTAGGAGACAAAACTCCTCCTCTTGGGGTAACCTAGAGGTTTAACGGCTTGTTGCACACGCTCAGTGCAATCGCGTCACCTGCGAAAGTGGTGTAATAACATTTATAGTATAGTTTTTCTTTTCTTGTCTTGCTCAGGACGAGCAAAAGATGTGGGGGTGTGGTTACTCTACAGCTCTACATTATTATATCACATTTTCCCATTGATTTATGAATAAAATGTCGGTCTAAACTGTGTTTTGGCCTCTCTTGCAGATAATCAAGGCAAGGAGGGCAAAAGGGTAATAAGAGCTTAATTAAACCCATTTTCGGGTAATTAAATCCGCATTTCTTGGAGGCCAAGCAAGGGATCTTGTAGAAGATACATTGAACCTAGACCCTTGCGCACGTCAGACGAATATCCGGATGAAGAAACCCGAATCTAAGCATATTTAGAAGGTCCCCGAAGAACCGCGAACTCTCGCACCAAAACAAGGAACCTAGGTCCCTGGTATTGCCGTGAACCGCATTTCCGCGGCAATTTGGTGGGACCACGTGTCGATCTTTGACGTGTGGCCTTGTCTCGTCTTCTAGAACCCGCCTTTGCCTATAAATACTACAGGGTTTTGCCGAAACACAAACAGATTTGGAATTAGGCTAGGTTTTCTCTCTTTTAGTATAGTATAGTATAAGTGTTCTTCTTCTTTCTTTTATATTTTTATTTTCTTTTAGATTCATGTATTAGGGCAGAGAGATTCAGAGAGAGGAAGAGAGAGATTAATGTAATAGATGGTAACAATCTATGTAAAGGTGTCTTCTTTCTTCTCCATTGTAATCTTCTCCATCTTCTACATAATGCTTAACTAATTTTTTCTTCTCATGGCAATCTAACTACTAATTGTTGGCCCAGAGGCCTTCCACTCTAGTTTTGATGATGATTAACTCATGTAGTTATGTTTACTAATAATCTTGTGATGTTTAGTTTCAGATCCTAATCAAGATATTAGTAGGTGATTAGCTTCAACAAAGGTGTTTTGGAGCTTCTCACATGGTGATTCAAGAGCCCGAGCATCAAGATCATTTATAGCACTCGTTGGAGTCAAGCTCGGTGGATCACGGTTTGGATCGAGTTGACTTGAAGACGGAGTTCGTCAAGAAGACTTAGGTATCCTAGTTTAGTTTGTGTTTTAGATCCATGTGTAAAGATTAGATAGTGTGATATGCTCAAGTTCACAATACACACACGTTTCATGTTTTGGATATTGGTTTTTCGGTTTAACCGATATTAGTCTTCATGAATAGATATTATATCAAAACAAGTTTACTTGGTTTTATGTATATTAGAATTATTCTATATACATGTATGCTTCATAGACTTAGATAAACTTAGTTTTGATATGCCTATTCATGTGTTTTAGGTTTTGTGTTTTAACAAAACTTATTTTGGATTTATAGTCAAAAACATGGATATATATATGTTTCATGTATATTGGACTTATGTCCATATGCAACATGCTTCAAAGTGTTTAAGTATCATGTTTTTGTATTTGGATGAGTTTTGGACAAAACGAATTTTCATTTGAAAAATTCAAGTTTGGAAAAATACAGTTTTTGGTTTTCGGCAAAACTTCCATAACACAAAAAGAGTTCAAAATGTTTGTAACTTAGTTTGATTTTTACTCAAATAAGTTTGTATATAAATGTTTTATACTGAACTTATTTTTGTGGATTTTAGAGTTTTTATGGGATTTTATAGGTAAATAAAAACCAAGTTTTCAAGTCCTGAAATCCCTGTTTTGGATTCTGCCGGTCGACCGAGTTAGGAGTCGGTCGACTGAGTCGGTCGACCGACGTGCACAGAAGGTGCACGCCTGTTTGGCTGGAGGGCCGGTCGACCGACCCGGTCGACCGCCAGATAGTTTCTGCTCTCTGGAAAGCCCCGGTCGACCGGGCCGGTTGACCTGTGATTGGTCGCTAATGTTACATATTTAGTATCATATTTCCATACTTATTATAGAATAAAATCTGCATTGTCCTAATTAAATGTTTAATTTATTTGCAGGCCCATTCTTTAAGGAGATGAAGAGAAATGAGCCCAAAAGCCCACCAAAATTCTGAATTAAATCAGAATTAATTCGAGCTCACTGAATCAGGGCAAAATCAAGAGGTTGAAAACCGGTTGAGAAGAATCCTCTCAGAATCGATCGGTTGAAGTAAAGATCAACGGCTATTTCTTCAAAATCTCAGAGCTAAACTGCAAATCCAACCCAAGATAAAACCAGAACTCGAACCCGAGGAGACCCACCAACAGGGTGTGGCCACCTGGCCACACCCTGGCCGCGAAAATGCGGCCAAAGCCACGTTTTCGTGGCTTGGTTGTGGAGTTAGGGGGAGCGTTTGCTCCCCCGATCTCCCCGGGATCCTGTAGGTTGGGTTTTTGCTTATAAAAAGTCAGTATTTTCACTGAAAAGGGGACGACCATGCAGAGATAGGATTAAGCCTAGTTTTCATTTCTTGTAGTTTAGGTTTTTCTTTTCTTTTTATGTAATTTGTATGTAAGCTTAGGTCAGATGAAGATTCATGTAAGTAAGAGAGAGAGAGGCTTATGTTGAGAGTGACACCGATGTACCCTCCTCCTTTCTTCCATCGTTTCAAGCAATAAAAGGTAATATGTTTATGTTCTTCTTTACTTTCTTTTTCTTTTTCTTCTTCCTACTTTACCTCTTTTGTTTTTGATGAGCTTGCAAGTGAATCCAGAAGTATAAGTATACAAAAGCCTTTGTGAGTGCCAACGATACTTCATGAAGATGTTCTCCTCCTCAAGATCCGTATCACTTCATTCTTGCAAGGCTTGATGATATAATGCGAACAGGGACTGAGCTCGATCTTATGACCTATGCGTTGAACGCCTCAAAGTAAGGTAGAACATGCAAGGGTTCCAGGTAAGTCATCAACCAAACTAGGTGAGTACTTCTTTCATCTTCTTTCTTTTCTTTTATTTCTGTAAATTAAATCACCAACACCATATCTTCCAAATCACTTCTTTCCCAACTCATTTGTACATAGTCACTTTCTTTCCCATTTCTTTGTAAGTAGTCATCTCCATTCTTTTCCACTTTCTCATTCTATCATTTTCTCTCTAACCTTAACATAACTCGTTTTCATTTTCATTTCTTTAAAACAAACTTTCGTTTTGTCTTCAAAAAGATTTCAATAAGAAAACTTTGAACGCTTCCATCACAAACCCTCCTTGTGGATCACGACCCGCATAGCCACTTGCTATAGCGGTAAGAATTAAGCACTTGCACATGTTTATTCTTAAGTTCTGAAATACTGTATTTTGTGTGCAGGTAAAGCTTCAATCAAAATTTTGGCGCCGTTACCGGGGAGGGTAACGTTTTTTTATTGAAATCTGATTTTTATTGAAAATTTTTTAGAACTAAAACGAACTTTCTTCTCTGTTGCAGGTTATATGGCAAGAAAAGCAGGAAAATAAGATTGCAGTAACATATAAGTGGTCTTGGGCCTCTGCTCTAGAAAGCAGAGACCAAGTGCCCTCTGCTTTGTCGCGTTTTCGCAGCCAAAGCCGCGGATACGCGGCAAAAAGGAGTTGACTACAAAAGTTGTTTTTTACAGGGCTGCTTGACTTGCAAAATTCTAGTTTTCTGCAATTTGTTTTTTCTTATATGCCATCACCAAAGCCCGCTAATAAACCAACAGTAAAATACTTGTTGAAAAAGATAAAAAAATTGATTAAACGTTTGCATTTCAGGCACGTGTCTTTTCAATTCATTTATTTTTACTGTTGAAGAGTGCTGGAGCAAGGTAAGTTTGCATTGCATCTAGAATAGGACTCATCTCTTGGTTGATTTACATCGCTTTGAGTGAATCTTATTTACATATCTTGTACACTTGCACAAATTGATTTAAGGGCACCACCCATTAACAAGATAAGGTGGGGATTTAATCACCCTTCCTTGGCCCAAAAATCAGATTCCAAGCACTCACTAACCCAAGCCTAACTAAAAATGAGTAGACGTTGCCCTAGGGACAACTCAGACTCAATTAGGAGATTATCCTAAGGGGGGAAGGTGTTGGAATTTGACTCCTGCAAAATCAGTGTCTAGGAAAGGGATTAAGAGCCGAAAGCCCGAAGATTGGTAGTTATTTAATTAAGGAACGTCTTTGACAGAAAACCTCCCACCAATCTTGCCCTGACCTGGCTGATTAGCTTGTGGTCAAAGTCTCCATTAAACCTCCCGTGGACAGTCTAATCAGTTAAGAGTCGTTTAGGTCATAGGTCTACCCTAACTTAGGTTAGAATTTTTTTTTGTTTGCTTATTTGTTTGTTTTTGTTTGTGTTCTATTGTGTGATATGGCTTATAATAACAAATTTCCAATTTTAATAATAATCCATATTACACATCGACTTCATTTTCGGATATTACCAACCCGGCATATCATAACTTTAACCAACCTAGTGTGCCGGATTGGTCTTATCCGAATCAATATAACCCATGCCCCCAATCTAATAACTATAATTTCCAGAATGATTTCAACTCTTCACAGAGTCAGTGGGGATTCACCTACCCCGAGTCAAATTTTCAACCAACTTGTCCTCCTTCTCCACCTAGTCCACAATATTTTCAAGATTCATACTCAGTTCCACCTATCCAAAATAGAAAACCATCAATTTTGGAAAGGAGTATGCGTGAGTCCAAACAACAATTAAAAAATCTGATGGACTCACAATTCCACCACCAATTCCAAGACAACATTTCATCTTTTCAACAAAACAATGAACCTATCAACTATGAAAAGATGCTTGAAGCCATGACTCAGGCTCAAAACGCTCGTAACCGTGACATAGATATGATGGTCCAATCTCTACGTTCTCACCAATTGGCCAGTTCTGATGTCACTAACCATTCTGTTAGAGCCGAAGAGTCATGTTGTTTTGGAAATCAAGATTCTATTTCAGAACAACCAATTGAACTTGCCCAAACTCCAAATTTTGAAAAAGATATTGACAGTTTGGCAAGTTATTCCTTTCCTGAAATAGAACTTGAGAATGAATATGATCCTGAACCCTAACTTAGTGATTCAATTCTACTTCCTGATTCAATTATGACTCCGGTGTCTTCACCTGATTTCCATCTTTTTCCCGAGTCAATATTGAATCCTGTGCCAATTCATAATGAAATTGAATCGCCTATCTTTGATGATCATCATGTTGAACTTGACCAATTTTATAATTTTGAAAATTCCATTGATAAATTGGCAAGTTCTCATTTTTATGAAATTGAATTCAATGAGAAATGTGATCTAGATTCTCAAATATGTGATCAAGTTCAAATTTCCGAATCAATATTGACTCCTGTTTTGTTGCCTGACTTAGGTAATATTTTAGATTCAGTTTTGTTTCCCACACCTATCATTCCTGAACTTGAATCACCAATATTAAGTCACATTCCATTGTTGGAAAATGAATGTGGACTTGAGTTTCAACTTCTTGACTTGGACACACTTCTTGAACCAATCTCGACTCCTGAACCTTTACTTGACTTAAGTCACCTTCCTGAGTCGGTATTAGTTCCTGTAATTTCTGAGTCCAAGTTATTAATTCTATCTTTTCACACTCCTTTCTGGGACGAGGTGGTTGCCAAATTTGACTCTGAAATTAATTATAGAATTTGGAAATTAGATGGGGTCAAATATTTAAAAATCCTTCATGGATACATCATTCTAATGGGTTATATTAAAGAAATTTCTGGTGGGTTCCTCCGAACCCAACGAAAAGTCGATTGGGCCGCATTTCGTGGACCAATCAGACCACCACCGGAACCACCACCTTAAGGTAACATTTTTCTTCCCTTTCTTCTTTTTCATGCATCTATGCATTAATTCACACATTGAGGACAATGCATGAGATAGGTGTGGGGGAGGGTCTAACATAACTTAGTTTTTTTCTTTTTATTAAAAAAATATTAACATTTTCTTACTTTTAAAAACTTTTTGAAAATAGAAACAATATTTTGACATATTTTTTGTAAGAAATTAAGTTAATTTTAAGGAATAGGAAAATCCAAATTAGGATTTCTTATACTTGGTCAAAATAAGATTATTTGTTTGATTTTTAGGGTTAGGAAGAAAATTTGTTAAAGTAATTTAGTCTTGATCTATACCTTAATGAAATATGTACACTTCATACACTTACATACTTAGGGTTCAAAAACAAAGATTCTTATGCCTTATAAAAATAAAAAAAAAAAAAAAAAGATAAACAAATCTAATTATTGATTAGCTAGGTGCTTTGGCTTAAGCAAGCCTTAGTATTTATGCGAAAGATGATTAGATAAGTTAAAAATATATATATATATATAAATAAAAATCCTCTGATTAAGCTGGTATTTGTGCCTAATAAAGCATAAGTGTTCACGCCTAAAAGGGGCCTATATAATAAAATCCTTAGTTTTGTAGCCTTGTTTGCTCGAGTCCTTAAGTCCTTGGGGTGTTTTCTCACCTGGTGCCCTAAGACCGTTTGGTTTGGGAGTCATCGATTAAAGGCTCGTTACATGGGCAGATTAGAAAGCCTAATAGAACTAAGGAATAATACCACAATATATATATATATATATATATATATATATATATATATATATATATATATATATATATATATATATATATATATATATAATATATATATATATATATATAAATAAGGCATAAGAGTAGAGTTAATGAACCCTTAGTCAAAATTTTCACAATCACAAGGTGCATATGACTTAGGGTAAAGTAATAGACTAGATGAGAAGTACAATTTGACTCCTTACTTTGATTGATAACAAATTTTTGAATAGAGACTAAGTTTAGGAATGAAAAATTCAGTCTTCCTATAACTTATAGATTGCTTAAATCTTACAATTATATTTCAAATATTTTTCTCTTTCAAAATGCTTTTCGAAAATACTAACTCTTTATTTCTCTTTCTTTATGGATTTTGTGGGTGCAATCCGCTGAAAACCCTCACGAGACAAAACTAGTCCTCTAGGGGAAACCTAGAGGTTTAACGGCTGGTTGTACTGAAAAACACCTAGAGGGGGGGTGAATAGGTGTAAGTGCTAATCTAAGAAACTAAATGCAAACTAAGTGCGCTAAATGCGGAAGCTAATGCAAATTATGCACAAACTAATACAATACAATAAGTGTAGCCGAATTCCCCTTGCGAGGCTCTGGACTAACTCCCCTTGATTCCCCTTGAAATGGGTTGAGGTGCTATGTGAAGCTCTTGTTGGATGAGTATAAGTTAGGCACACACACAAGCAATCCAAGCAATATAAAATACACACAATCAAGCCAAGCATATAAGAATGAATAGTAATATGAATAAATGCAAGGCAATATGAAATATGCACAACACAAGCAATGTATAAGATATGTATGCAATGAATGAATGATGCTTGTAAGAAATGAATGATGCTTGCACAAAGTAAAGAGAGTAAGAGTTGAGAGATATTGGATCAAACGCAAAGACCAAGATATGTTTCGAGGTTCGAGCCCCTAGCTCTACATCCCCGCCTTCACCACCGTGAAGGATTTCCCAATCCACTATAGGAGTACCAAACTCCTCTCTCAACCTTACAAAGCCACCGAGGCTATACAACCACAATCCACCTCTACCGAAGAGGGATACGGCCCGTAGCCAACAACAACCAATAACAACAACAACCTCTACCGAAGAGGCTCACAACAAACACAATCACCTCTACCAAAGAGGAATCCACACCAATACCACTCCGATCACCTCTACCAAAGAGGGATTCACAAAAGTAAGGAGGGTTTACAATAAGTGGTTACAAAGACCACAAACACATCTTTCTTTCTTTTCTCTTTTCTTTTCCACAAAACAAGATCCTAAATAGATTAGGATAGGTGATAGCTCAAGTGTGGAAACAAGGTGTTTTTGGAAACCAGCAACAAAGAAAAACTACTTGGGAAATCACTTGTAAATGATAGAAAATGAAAAACAAAACAATCTCTCAAAACCCTAGCTTTCTTTGATTTTCCAAAAACCCAAAAACAAATAAGATGAAATCTTTTTGACTTAAAAACTCTTTTAAAACTCTTTTAAACTCTTCAGAAAACTGAAAATTTTTAGCTCAAAAATTCTTGTTCAAAACAATGGAGAAATGGGGTATATATAGCCCCTAGGAAAAACTAGCCGTTAGGCTGATGTGGCAGTCTGACCAACTGCCGGTCGACCGGTCCGGTCGACCGCCAACGGTCAAAAATGTGACCGTTGGGCAACATCGGTCGACCGGTCCGGTCGACCGAAATAAACCGAGAGCAGAGCTCTCAGGCCCGGTCGACCGGCCCGGTCGACCGTCCACTGTGCCTAACAGACGTGCACGTCTGTGCACGTCGGTCGACCGGATCGGTCGACCGCCCTTGGTGCGGTCGACCGGTCCGGTCGGCCGACCAGCCTGTCAGCACAAAACCAGGTCAGAAAAATTTGGAAAAATATTTTCTAAAAATCTTTTATCTCTTTTAAAAATACCATAAAAATTGTTTTTATCATTTTATGTTGAAACATAAACATGTGATAAAAATTTCAAGACATATATCAATCATATCAATTCATTTTTGTGTCTTGCAAATTTTATCAAAACAAAACCTGTATTTTGTCAAACTTGATTTTTCCAAAACATGAATAGGGATATCAAAATAAGTTTGTTTACCAAGTTAAAGCATGTATGTATAAATAGAAAACATCTACTATACATATACCATATGTAAACTTGTTTTGATCTATTATTCATGAAAACCAAAAACCAAATCATGAAACGTGTGTGTTTTGTGCACTTGAGCATATCAACTAAACTAAGCTTTACAAATGGATCTAAAACTCTATCTAAGCTAGGATACCTAAGTCTTCTTGACGATCTTCATCTTCAAGTAGACTTGCTCCAAAACTCCGTGATTCTCCAAGTGCAAAGGTATGATCTTTAAGCTTTGGCACCGGAATCATCATGAATAGCTTCTAATCATCTTGTTGAAGCTAATCACCAACTAATATCCTGTTAATGATCTGAAACTTAGAAACCAAGAATATTAGTAAACATAACTACATGAGTGTTGATCATCATCAAAACTAGAGTGGAAGGCCATTGGGCCAACAATCTCCCCCTTTTTGATGATGACAAAACTCAT
The DNA here is from genome assembly GCA_038442645.1 of Agave tequilana. Lineage (NCBI taxonomy): Eukaryota > Viridiplantae > Streptophyta > Magnoliopsida > Asparagales > Asparagaceae > Agave > Agave tequilana. Next base: position 6,222 of record JAVJIF010031878.1, on the reverse strand, counting down.
GGAGTTATATATGCATGGATTAAAGATAAGCTTCAAGGAAGCTCCCCTTAACTCATGCATAGGGATAAACAATAAATATATGCAATGAATATTAAACATGAAACATGCATATGCATAAACAATAATTGGTTCTAGATATCAAATGGAATATTCAAAACAAAATAAGCTCTAGATACCAATTACAAAGCAAACTCCAATTACAAAGCAAACTCTATATATCAATTAAACTTAATATTCTTGAGATTAAAACATTAAACAATGCATATAAAACATAAGCATGCATATAAAAAATATGTACCAATCATGCATAGAAGTATTTGAGTTTTATATATGCATGTTAAACTCTCAAATAATTCTCCCCCTTTTTGTCAATCATCAACAAAGGGGTAAACAATCAAAACCATAGATAAAATGAGGGGTAAAAATCTTTCTCCCCTTTTTGTCAATCAAAACAATGCAAATAATGTTCTCCCCCTTTTTGTCTAAAACAAAAAAGAAATCAATAAGGGGTGACTACAAACATGATATCAATTAAAATATGTCAATGAAGCATCTTGATACCAATAAACAAGAATCAATATATGTTATATGCTATATACATTCATGAAGAGGAAGACGCTAAGTTAGCTTCCCTACACATATGTATTACATGAAGAAGGGATGACAAGCCCCAATTCACATAACACATATTATGTAATGCATAAGAGGAGATGTGAAGCTCCCCCTACACACGTATATCATATAAAGAAGAGTTGTCAAGCTCCTCAATTTATAATATACTCAACATGAATCTATATGTAAGAGAGATGTTAAGCTCTCCTTGCATATAGGAAATACAAATCAAAACTTTGAATATATTCTTTAAACAACATATGAGATACCAATCTTAAATTCTTAAACATGAATCTTGAAACCAAAACAATTTTGAATTTCTTAAATATGATACCAATTGTAAATATTTTACCAATTGAAAAGATTTTACATAGAAACATTGATACCAATTGTAAGAATTGTTCATTTTAAACATATAAACAACTTTTAATCATAAAGTGTGGGAGTACAATACCAATTGAAATACAAAATCATATTTTCTCCCCTTTATGAAATACAAACTAAAGTCATGCATAGTCTTGATAACAATTTAAAAGTAATCAATTTAAACAAAATTGAAACTCAAGCACTAGCATAAACACAAACATATATATGTATGAAAAATAGATACCAATAGAAATTGATATACTTGGAATTTAAAGCATACATACATACAAAAACATATATGAGTATACAAGAAGATCAAAATGATACCAATTGAAAGAGTTCAAAGATACCAATTGACATAACAATAAGTTCAAGTGTATACATCATATTATCTACCACCCAATCATAATTCAAGTTTTAAAGATTTTCAATTTAGGGCATACATGAACATGATCTCCCATCCTACCGCCCTTGGAAGGTAGGGTTTTCAAAGATAGATTTGAAAATGTAGTTTTGTTTGAAAATCACTACCAAAATGAAGAACATCGCAACTAGTTAAATGGAAAACTTGTTAACTAGCACGAAATCCTTCAAGTAAGGAATAAAACAAAATTGAAATTCACATGATAATCATCACTCTAACCAATAAAGCATAACTCATGAGAAACAAAACATGAGCAATAGATATGAGTGTACAAATAATATGTGAAGATCATAATCATGAAAAATATTTCATTAAGCTCAATTATTCCTTAAAACATAATTCCATCAAAATCATGAAAAATCATATAAAACTCCTTATTTAATCTTCAAGGCATATGTATGTCTAATACAAGCTAAATATACATACATATCCAAAACTCAACGAGTCCACTAAATGTATATTCATGAAGGCACGTGGCTCAAAAAGGATACTCATGTATAGTCAATAGTTTGGATAAGATGGACATATACATGAAGTTAAATATTGACACATAAACATGAAAACATGTAAGGCTAAATTTTCATCAAAGCAATTTCATTTCAAGGTATATGTATGATTTGTCAACACAAGAAGTATACATACATATCCATTAAACACAATTGAGTCCATAAATAGATTTGCATGAAAGGCAAATGACTCAAGGGGTATACATGTATATCTTCAAGTTTGGCAAAATACACATATACATGAAGTGAAACTCATATTCATCAAAACATATTCAAAAATGGGAATACAAGTTTAAAATGTATGAATCATCAAAACTAGACTATACTAGCACATCTAATGGGTTCAAATAAGCATTCAATTCCACTATATATAGATTTATTTGTAGCCCATCCTATGTACAAGTATGTAACTAGTCTTAATGAAAACTAACACTTAAACATATATTCAAAACATGAAGCATAAAAAACACATATAAAAATCATCATGATAAAAGTCATCATGGAAAACTAAAATATGATTATTATGTGAATTCACATGTATTAGATTCATGATGTACATTATAGCTCAAACAAAAGTGAGAACACTAATTATGGGTTCATATAAGCATGTGTGTCTCAAATACTATATATATGTCAAGGATCTAATAAACATGGAATGAACATACTAATCCATAGACATCAAAACATGCTATAAACAATGAATATTAAAAGCATGTAAACAATAAATGGGAGTAAAGGATTGTTACCAAAACCGAAGAAGCAACTCTCCTTGTCTCCAAAGCATGGTGGTCCTCTCCACCAAACCTTCCCTTGAAAGTGATGCATCCATATGATTTCCTTTAAGTCCGGAACGCATCCACTCCAAGGTGTCATCACTCTCACGTCATGTGAGAGCCCACACCTACATCAAAAACAATAGAGGGGGTGGTCTTTGGTACCCATATCTTCTTGGGTCCATGGGGGTTAGTACCTTCTCTAACCCAAACAAAATTCTTTGCTAAATTAGGAGTATGTAATCTATCATAACAAAATTTAGTAAGGTGGCTCTTACGTCCACAATGTGTACATGAGTACACATGAGCATACATGTGTTGATGGTGTCCGTGTGGAGCATGTGTATGCCGTGATGGGTGTGCATGCATAAAGGATGGAACTTGTTTCTTTCGAACCAAGGTTTCCAACCGTGAGTGGTTCATGGCACATTGGCTCATAGTGGAGCCCAAACAATCCATTTTCTTCTTTAACAAATTTATATCATTTTCGAGCATAGAAGAAGTGGAACATGCAATGGGTGATTTAGGTGAAACTACCCTAGCATGGCAAACATGAGAATCAATCTTATTTTGCAAAACAATATTTTTCTCTAAGCAAACATTTAAATCATTGGAAATAGAAATGATTTTTATTTTCAAAACAACATTTTCTTTAAAACAAAATCAACTTTAGAAGATAAATTTTCATTTTTCTTCAAAAGAATTTCACAATCATTTTTAGACTTTAAAATTTATTTTCTTTTAAAGCAAGTTCCAATTGAGATCTCAATGAATCCCTTTCATTATAGACCTCAACCTTTTCTTGCAAAACACAATCAAGTCTAGCATGCAAACTTTTTTTTTCTTTTTCAATATCTAGACTTTTCTTTTTCAAAATCTTATATTTTCAATTAACTTTTCACAAACAATAGATAGTTCTTCATTCAAACATGGGGATCAACGATATCATCACTTGAAGAACTAGCATCATAATCACTATCTAGGTGGGATTCCGAATGTACCTCAAGGGAGTCATTCCCTTGGCCATGAAGCATTGTGGATCGGATTCTCCACTAGATTCCTCTTCTTGAATTTGTACTTGAAGCTCGGAGGTGTTGGTGGTTGTCAATTTGTTCCACACTACAAAAGCGGAATCAAAGTTAGAAACACATAAAAGATAATCTTTAGATAAAGTGCTTCTAATGGCCTCTAGGGCTTGTGCATTGGCCCCTATATGATTGTAATCACCAAGATAACATCTCTTGGTGGCGGCAAGGAAGACATGCAAACCTAGGGTCTTTAGGTACATGGACATCCTATACTTCCAAACATCAATGTTGGAAGGGTCAAAGCTAGGAGGGGTCATGAAGTCCATGGTAAACTATATATGAGTGTGCAAACAACAAATGCAAATGAGATTAGCAAGCAAATGGATCTCACTCCTAGGATGTTAAGCCTAATATCAGGAGCACTAGCTCTGATACCAATTGAAAAACACCTAGAGGGGGGGGTGAATAGGTGTAAGTGCTAATCTAAGAAACTAAATGCAAACTAAGTGCGCTAAATGCGGAAGCTAATGCAAATTATGCACAAACTAATACAATACAACAAGTGTAGCCGAATTCCCCTTGCGAGGCTCTGGACTAACTCCCCTTGATTCCCTTGAAATGGGTTTGAGGTGCTATGTGAAGCTCTTGTTGGATGAGTATAAGTTAGGCGCACACACACAAGCAATCCAAGCAATATAAAATACACACAATCAAGCCAAGCATATAAGAATGAATAGTAATATGAATAAATGCAAGGCAATATGAAATATGCACAACACAAGCAATGTATAAGATATGTATGCAATGAATGAATGATGCTTGTAAGAAATGAATGATGCTTGCACAAAGTAAAGAGAGTAAGAGTTGAGAGATATTGGATTAAACGCAAAGACCAAGATATGTTTCGAGGTTCGAGCCCCTAGCTCTACATCCCCGCCTTCACCACCGTGAAGGATTTCCCAATCCACTATAGGAGTACCAAACTCCTCTCTCAACCTTACAAAGCCACCGAGGCTATACAACCACAATCCACTCTACCGAAGAGGGATATGGCCCGTAGCCAACAACAACCAATAACAACAACAACCTCTACCGAAGAGGCTCACAACAAACACAATCACCTCTACCAAAGAGGAATCCACACCAATACCACTCCGATCACCTCTACCAAAGAGGGATTCACAAAAGCAAGGAGGGTTTACAATAAGTGGTTACAAAGACCACAAACACAATCTTTCTTTCTTTTCTCTTTTCTTTTCCACAAAAACAAGATCCTAAATAGATTAGGATAGGTGATAGCTCAAGTGTGGAAACAAGGTGTTTTTGGAAACCAGCAACAAAGAAAAACTACTTGGAAATCACTTGTAAATGATAGAAAATGAAAAACAAAACAATCTCCCAAAACCCTAGCTTTCTTTGATTTTCCAAAAACCCAAAAACAAATAAGATGAAATCTTTTTGACTTAAAAACTCTTTTAAAACTCTTTTAAACTCTTCAGAAAACTGAAAATTTTTAGCTCAAAAATTCTTGTTCAAAACAATGGAGAAATGGGGTATATATAGCCCCTAGGAAAAACTAGCCGTTAGGCTGATGTGGCAGTCTGACCAACTGCCGGTCGACCGGTCCGGTCGACCGCCAACGGTCAAAAATGTGACCGTTGGGCAACATCGGTCGACCGGTCCGGTCGACCGAAATAAACCGAGAGCAGAGCTCTCAGGCCCGGTCGACCGGCCCGGTCGACCGTCCCACTGTGCCTAACAGACGTGCACGTCTGTGCACGTCGGTCGACCGGATCGGTCGACCGGCCCTTGGTGCGGTCGACCGGTCCGGTCGGCCGACCAGCCTGTCAGCACAAAACCAGGTCAGAAAAATTTGGAAAAATATTTTCTAAAAAATCTTTTATCTCTTTTAAAAATACCATAAAAATTGTTTTATCATTTTATGTTGAAACATAAACATGTGATAAAATTTCAAGACATATATCAATCATATCAATTCATTTTTGTGTCTTGCAAATTTTATCAAAAACAAAACCTGTATTTTGTCAAACTTGATTTTTCCAAACATGAATAGGGATATCAAAATAAGTTTGTTTACCAAGTTAAAGCATGTATGTATAAATAGAAAACATCTACTATACATATACCATATGTAAACTTGTTTTGATCTATTATTCATGAAAACCAAAAACCAAATCATGAAACGTGTGTGTTTTGTGCACTTGAGCATATCAACTAAACTAAGCTTTACAAATGGATCTAAAACTCTATCTAAGCTAGGATACCTAAGTCTTCTTGACGATCTTCATCTTCAAGTAGACTTGCTCCAAAACTCCGTGATTCTCCAAGTGCAAAGGTATGATCTTTAAGCTTTGGCACCGAATCATCATGAATAGCTTCTAATCATCTTGTTGAAGCTAATCACCAACTAATATCCTGTTAATGATCTGAACTTAGAAACACAAGAATATTAGTAACATAACTACATGAGTGTTGATCATCATCAAAACTAG